>NW_026508953.1:0-40297 GCF_026875155.1 Cherax quadricarinatus
TTAGAAAGGCCCAGTTTGCAGTTTCCTCCTTTAAAAAAAGGGCAAAAATTGAAAAAACCCGAGTCTAAATTTCTCCAAAACTTCATAAAAAAAACCAATTTTACATTCTTTTTAAAAAAAATAATTAATTAAAAGGGGAAATATTAATAAATTTTAAAAAGGCTTAAAGTCCCCCCCAAAAAACCCGCAAATTTTAAAAATTAAAAAGTTTTTTTAAAAAAAAAGGGTATTTTTAAATATATTAATTAAATTCCAGGGGTATTAAATTTTTTTTAAATCATTAAATAATATAATTTTTTAGTATTTACCAACTTATTTTTTTAGCTTTAAAAATTTTTAAATTTTTTTTATATAATTAAACTCCAAACAACCCCCCATTTTCTTCCCATTTCTTAAATTCCCACTCTTTAAATTTTTCCACATCATTAATTACCCCCTCATAATACTCCACTCTTAAATTATCCACATCTTTTAATTACTCCACCTTTAAAATACTCCATTATAATTACTCCCATCATTAATTACCCACTCAAAAATTATTTTCCACTAAAAATTCCCCCTCAAAATTTTCCCCAAACCTTTAATTATCCACTTTTAAATTACCCAAATCTTTAAATTACTCCACGTCATTAATTATCAACTCATTTTTACTCCACCCATTAATTTCCTCCACACTTTAATTACTCCACATCTTTAATTACCCCCACATTTTAATTACTTCACATCTTTAAATTACCCCCACTCATTAATTCCACTTTTAATTACTCCACATCTTTAAATTACCCCAAAATTTTCAATCTTAATTATCCACATCTTTAATTTACCCCACCTTTAAATTATTTACATCTTTAAATTTACTCCACAAAAACCCAATCATTAATTACCCACTAAAAAATTTTCCCCCACATCATTAATTACTCCACATCTTAAATTTACTCCAAAATTTTTCCCAAAAATTTATCCACTCATTAATTACTCCCATCATTAATTACTCCACATCTTAATTATCAACATTAATTATCCAATCATAATTTACCCACTCTTAATTACCCACGAAATTAATTTCTCCCTCATTAATTATCCACATCTTAATTACCCAAATCTTTAAATTTACTCCCACTTAAAATTACTCCACTCTTTAATTTTTCACATCTTTAATTACTCCAATCTTTAAATTACTCCACATCTTTTTTTCCCCACATCATTAATTACCCACATCTTTAATTACCCACATCATTATTACTCCACGTCATTAATTACTCCACATCAAATTCTCCACACATTAATTCTCCACATCATTAATTCCCCACTCAAAATTACCCCACTCAAAATTACCCCCCCTTTTTAATTCTCCCTTCAAAATTTACTCCACATCATTAATTACTCCACCATTAATTACTCCCCCCTTTAATTACTACATCTTAATTTCCTCCACATCTTTAAATCCCCTCAAAACCCTCATTAATTTCTCCACTCATTTTTTACTACTCATTAATTACTCCCATCTTTAATTCCCCTCTTAATTACCCACTCATTAATTACTCCACATCATTAATTACTCCACATCTTTAAAATACCTACCCCACTTTAAATTAATTTTTTCCCACATAAATTTACCCCACTCTTAAATTATAACCCTTTAAATTTATTCACATTTAATTACACATCTTAATACCCACTCTTTAAATTATCAACTCTTTAAATTTTTCCACTCATTAATTATCCCCTTTAATTTCTCCCCCTTAAATTTATTCCACTCAATTACTCCCTTTAAAATACCCAAACCATTAATACTCCACATATTAATTACCCCCAAAATTTTTAAATTACTCCCCAATTTTAATATCCACTTTTAAAAAAATTTATCCACATAATTAATTACTCCCATCATTAAAAACTCACATCATTTTTTACTCCACCATTAATTACCCCATCTTAATATCCACACATTAATACCCACGTCAAAATTACCCCAAATTTTCCTTAATTTAATTACCCCAAAATTTTAATTCCCCCCAAATTCAATAATTACCCCCCATTAATACTCCACATAATAATTACTCCACATTAAAAATCCCCCCCAATTTTAATACTTACTATTAATTTTAATATTAAAATTAAAAATTTTTTAATATAATTTTAATTTTTAAATATTTTAAATAGTTTAATTATATTTTTATTTATAAACATCTTAATTACCCATCTTAATTACTAAAATCCTTATTTACTCCACGCATTAATTACTCCCCCTCTTTAATACTCCCACAAAATTTAAACCCCAAATCTTTTTTTACTCCAGTCTTTAATTCTCCACTTTTAAAACCCACCATTAAAAACCCACGTCATTATTTACTCCACTCATTAATTACCCCGTCTTTAAATTTATTTCCGCATTAATTTCTCCACGCCAAAATTACTCCACTCATTAAAAACTCCACAAATTTAAAAATTCCCCCAAAATTTTTATAAATTACTCCACTCAAAATTTTAATCCACTAAAATTCTCCACGCATTAATTACCCCAAAAGCAAAATTACTCCACGAATTAATTACTCCACTCTTAATTCTCCACGCATTAATTACCCCACTCTTAATTACCCACCAAATTACCCCCATTTATTATTCTTCACTCATTAATTATCCACCATTAATTACTCCCCCTTTTAATTACTCCCCAAAAATTAAATACACCCATTAATTACTCCACTTTTTTAAATTACCCACCTTTAAATTATCCCAGTCATTAATTACTCCCACCCTTTAAATTTACCCACTAAATAATTACTCCACTCATTAATAACCCAAAACCCCAATAAATTACCACCAAAAAAACCCCACTCAAATACCCCACTTCATTAAACCCCCTTTAAATTACTCCACCCCCATTATACTCCACGCATTAATTCCCCCCAGGGAAATACCCACGTCAAAAATTTCCACTCATTATTACTCCACGTCTTAAATTTACCCACGTCTTAATTACCCCCACGCATTTTTATCCACTCTTTAATTACTCCACGTAAAAAAATTACCCCGTCATAATTACTCCACGCTTAAACTCCCGTCTTTTTTACCCACGCATTAATTACTCCACGTCATTAATTCTCCCGTCATTAATTACCCACGTCATTAATTATCCCTCTTAAAATTCCCACGAAATAATTACCCCAGTCATTAATTACTCCACGTCATTAATTACCCCACTCTTTTTTCTCCACTCTTAAATTTTCCCCACCATTAAATTTACTCCCCCATTTTTACTACGTCCCATTTTAATTCCCACGTTTTAAATTCCCTAAGTCATTAATTTACTCCATCTTAAATTACTCCCGTCATTTTTTCACGTATTAATTTCCCCCAATAAATTATTTTAAATCAAAAAATTACTCCACGTCATAATTAACCATCATTAATAACTCCCCGCATTAAACCCACGCTTTAAAATTACCCCGCAAAATTACCCCCGCCAAAAACCCCCCCGCAAAAATCCCACCATTAACTCCACTCTTTAAAAAATCCCATTTTTTAAAAAACCCCGTCAAATTTCCCACGTAAATTCCCACGCATAATTTACCCACGTCTTTAAATTAACCCACGTCTTTAATTTTACCCCCCGTCATTAATTTTAATTTTTCAACAAAACCCGTCATTAATTACCCCGTCTTTATTCTCCACGTTTTATTACCCACCATTAATTACCCCCGTTTAATCCCACGCCCTTAAAATACTTCACACAAATTACCCAGTCTTTTTTACCCCACGTCTTAATACTCCCTCATTAATTACTCCCGTATTAATTACTCCCGCTTAATTCCCCCAGCTTAATTACTTCACATCAAATTTACTCCACTCTTTTAATTTACTCAACGTCTTTAATTCTCCCGTCTTTAAATTACTCCACGCATTAAAACTCCCGTCATTAATTACCCACCATTAATTACTTACACTTAATTACCCACTCATTAATTATTTCCACGTCATTAATTACCCCACGCATTAATTACTCCACCTAATACCCCACTCTTTAAATTTACCCCACGCTTAATTTATTCCATATTAATTTCCCACGTCATTAATTACTCCACTCATTATTACCCCCCACGTCTTTAATTCCCTCCCCCCCATTAATTACCCCACTCTTAAAATTATCCACGTCATTAATTCCCCCCTTTTAAATTACTCCACTCATTAATTACCCACCTTTAATTAACTCCCGCTTTAATTACTCCATCATTAATTATCCACTTTTAAATTACTTCACTCTTAATTACCCCACTCATTAATTACTCCACTATTAAATTTTACCCAATCTTTAATTTACTAACGTCATTAATTTACCCCACTCATAATTTTACTCCACTTATTAATACTCCTCATTAATTACGCAAAACCCCCCAAATTAATCCCCATAAATTACCCAGTCTTAAATTACCCCCCCTCATTAATAACTCCAAAACCCCGCATTAATTCTCCACGCATTAATTAACCCCACCTTAATTACCCGTCTTTAAATTACTCCAAATCAAAAACCCAAATCATTAATTATAACCCTTAATTACCCACTCATTAATTTTCCCCCCAAAACACAAAAAAAACCCAAATTTAATTACCCCATTAATTCCCACTCAAATTACTCCCCAAAATTTTATTAAACCACCCCTTTATTACCCAGCATTAACTCCACTCATTAATTACCCAGTCATTAAAACTCCCCCCCCAGGACCTTTAAAGTTAAAAATCTTCTTTTTTAAAATTTTTTGAGATTTTTTTGTTGGAATACGTGTTTAAATTTTTTTTTTTTATTAAGAAAATTTGATACTCCGCAGTGTCTGCTACCATAGTGTATAATAATTACACGTGGGATAAATACTTGCTATGTACCCACAATTTCACAAAACAATATGTTTAATTGAGAATTTTTTGTCATAGCATGTTTTTTCCATGGTAGGCGGCAAAACCCCCCCCCCCAAAATATGACTGAGACATTGCATGTTGTCTCTGGTAGGCGGTCTAACTCACACCCAGTAAATTTGACTGATGACATTGTCTGTTGTTCAGGGTGGCGGCAACCAAAAACCCCCCAGAAATTTGACTGTGACTTTAAATCTCTATTTTTAAATTTCTTTTTAAAAAATTTTATAATCTAAATGAATCTTTTGGTTAATTGTTTGAAATGTTTTGTAATTAGACCCCCACTAAGAATCACTCTTCATTGCACCTTAATATTGGTGTCATCCATTTAAAAACAGTGATAAACAATGTTTTGTCTTTGTAGGGGAAAAACTGTGGGATTGAGACTATCCTCGTATTTCTCTCTTTTAAAAAAAAATAGACAGATTTCCCCCGATTCTTTTTTAACCACTCTTGTTTTTTATTTAATCGTTTGGATAATACGTTTTTTTGACCTCCTTAAAAGTTTGTGAAACGACGTAATTTTTTATGAGTTCTTTACTTATTAAGCCCCGTCAAAATTTTTTTTCATAAGGTTGTTTTTACCCAGGATATAAAAAGGAATTTAAATCAAGCACTTTTTTGTCTCATACCTGGAGTTTACCGGAGAGGGTTTCCGGGGGTCAACGCCCCGCGGCCCCGTCGTGACCAGGCCCCTAGTGGATCAAGCCGATCAAACCCGGGGTTTCTGCCGCTGCACGCAAACCCGACGAGCCACACCCCCTGGTCAGGAACCGACTTTAGGTGCTTTTCCAGTCCAGCTTGAAGAGCCAGGGGTCTGTTGGGGAATCCCCCTTATTATGCTGGGAGGGATTGAACATCACGGGCCCCTGACCTTATTGTACGGTCTTTAACGGCAGTGACACCCCCCTTTTTATTGGGGGATGGGTTGCATCTCTGCCAAGTCTTTTTCTTTCGAGTGGTGATTTTGGTTTCAAGTTGTACTATCCCTTAGGTTTTCCCGGTGTATTAATCTGTATCTCTCCCCCCGCGTTCCAGGGAATACAGGTTAGGGAACCCCAAGTTTCCCAGTAATTGAGGGGGTTTTATCCCGTTATGGCCCCCGGAAGTTCTCTGTACTTTTAGGTCACAATTTCACCCCTTTCCCTTTAAAGGTTGTTAGTGTGCAGCAATTTTCCACCCAATGAAAAGTACCTGAAAGTGTCATCAGGGTTGGCCCCCTATTTTGAAGTTTTCTTATCCACCTGTCATTTTTTTTAGCAGATGCGATTTATACAAGTTTGGTCCTTTAAGGGGAGATCCTCCCAATGATCACTCCCAGGTCTTTGACGTTGGTTTTTTCGCCTATTTTGGGCCAAAATTTTTTTTTTTCTCTGATGAAGATTAAATTTCCTCGTGTTTACCATATCTGAGTAATTGAAATTTCTCATCGTTGAACTTCATATTGTTTTCTGCAGCCCACTGAAAGATTCGGTTGATGTCCGCCTGGAGCCTTGCAGTGTCTGCAATGGAAGACACTGTCATGCAGATTCGGGTGTCATCTGCAAAGGAAGACACGGTGCTGTGGCTGACATCCTTGTCTATGTCGGAATTGAGGATGAGGAACAAGATGGGAGCGAGTACTGTGCCTTGTGGAACAGAGCTTTTCACCGTTGCTGCCTCGGACTTTACTCTGTTGACGACTACTCTCTGTGTTCTGTTAGTGAGGAAATTATAGATCCATCGACCGACTTTTCCTGTTATTCCTTTAGCACGCATTTTGTGCACTATTACGCCATGGTCACACTTTTCGAAGGCTTTTGCAAAGTCTGTATATATTACATCTGCATTCTTTTTGTCTTCTAGTGCATTTAGGACCTTGTCGTAGTGATCCAATAGTTGAGACAGACAGGAGCGACCTGTTCTAAACCCATGTTGCCCTGGGTTGTGTAACTGATGGGTTTCTAGATGGGTGGTGATCTTGCTTCTTAGGACCCTTTCAAAGATATTTATGATATGGGATGTAAGTGCTATTTGTCTGTAGTTCTTTGCTGTAGCTTTACTGCCCCCTTTGTGGAGTGGGGCTATGTCTGTTGTTTTTAGTAACTGTGGGACGACCCCCGTGTCCATGCTCCCTCTCCATAGGATGGAAAAGGCTCGTGATAGGGGCTTCTTGCAGTTCTTGATGAACACGGAGTTCCATGAGTCTGGCCCTGGGGCAGAGTGCATGGGCATGTCATTTATCGCCTGTTCGAAGTCATTTGGCATCAGGATAACATCGGATAGGCTTGTGTTATTCAAATTTTGTGGCTCTCTCATAAAAAATTAATTTTGATCTTCGGCTCTCAGTCTGGTTAGCGGCTTGCTAAAAACTGAGTCATATTGGGACTTGAGTAGCTCACTCATTTCCTTGCTGTCATCTGTGTAGGACCCATCTTGTTTAAGTAGGGGCCCAATACTGGACGTTGTTCTCGACTTTGATTTGGCATAGGAGAAGAAATACTTTGGGTTTCTTTCGATTTCATTTATGGCTTTTAGTTCTTCCCGCGATTCCTGACTCCTATAAGATTCCTTTAGCTTAAGTTAGATGCTTGCTATTTCTCTGACCAGTGTCTCCCTACGCATTTCAGATATATTGACCTCTTTTAGCCGCTCTGTTATTATTTTCCGTCGCCTGTAAAGGGAGCGCCTGTCTCTTTCTATTTTACATCTACTCCTCCTTTTTCTTAGAGGAATAAGCCTTGTGCATACATCGAGTGCCACCAAGTTAATCTGTTCTAGGCATAAGTTGGGGTCTGTGTTGCTTAGTATATCTTCCCAGCTTATATCGGTTAGGACTTGGTTTACTTGGTCCCACTTTATGTTTTTGTTATTGAAGTTGAATTTGTTGAATGCTCCCTCGTGACTAGTCTCATTATGTCGGTCTGGGGCTCCATGCATACATGTCTGAACCTCAATTATGTTGTGATCTGAGTATATTGTTTTTGATATGGTGACATTTCTTATCAGATCATCATTGTTAGTGAAGATGAGGTCTAGTGCATTCTCCAGTCTAGTAGGCTTTATTATTTGCTGGTTTAAATTGAATTTTGTGCAGAGATTTAAAAGCTCGTGTGAGTGTGAGTTTTTATCAGAGCTGCCTCCTGGTGTTATTACTGCAACAATATTATTTGCTATATTCCTACATTTTAGGTGCCTTAAGTTGAAATCCCCCAGGAGCAAGATGTTGGGTGCAGGAGCTGGAAGATTTTCCAGACAGTGGTCAATATTTAACAGCTGTTCCTGGAATTGCTGGGATGTTGCATCCGGAGGCTTGTAGACTACCACAATGACTAGGTTTTGGTTCTCGACCTTTACTGCTAAAACTTCCACTACATCATTTGAGGCATTAAGCAGTTCTGTACAAACAAGTGACTCTGCAATGTACAGGCCAACCCCCCCCCCCTTTTGCCAGTTCACTCTGTCACATCTGTATAGGTTGTAACCTGGGTTCCATATTTCATTGTCCAAGTGATCTTTTATGTGGGTCTCGGTGAAAGCCGCGAACATTGCCTTTGCCTCTGCAAGCAGTCCACAGATGAAAGGTATTTTGTTGTTTGTTGCTTGCTTTAGACCCTGTATATTTACAAAGAAGAATGTCAACGGACTGGTGGTATTGTTGGTACTGGGGGGACGGATTTTTTTTCCGGCATTAGTATCTGTATCTGTTGGTTTGGAGTGGAGGCCATCGACTGTGGTTTCACTCCAGGAATGACTGGATTTGGTGTACGATTTCTGCCATTTCCTGCCAGTTTTTTTTCCTTCCTGGCACTGAAAAACCTCTCCCTCTTGAGTGGCTGTGACTACCCAGGTTTTCCCATTGCCTGGATGTTTTGTATTTTTTTGTCCCCTTTAGATGGTGTGCCTGTTTGCTATTTCCTGCGGTATTTCTAGTTTGCAATATTGGTTTTACCTTATCTTTGACTACACTTGTTTCCCTACTACGGCTCCTGTCCCCTATGAGGTCATTTATATGTATTCCTTCCTGTGTATAATTCCCGACTACCTGGACAAAATCTCCAGCTTCATCATTACTGTCCCCCAGGACAGCACCTCCAACTTCACCATTACTGTCTCCCAGGACAGCACCTCCAGCTTCACCATTACTGTCTCCCAGGACAGCACCTCCAGCTTCATCATTACTGTGCCCCAGGACAGCACCTCCAACTTCACCATTACTGTCTCCCAGGACAGCACCTCCAGCTTCACCATTACTGTCTCCCAGGACAGCACTATCAGCCCCACATTTACTGACTACCAGGACTTCACCTCCAGCCTTACAGTTTCTGACTACATGGCCAGTATCAAGGGCAGTACCATTCAGACCAGACTTTTTATGTTCCCATCTGTTGTAGAAAGCTTCCAGGTTTTCTATGAAAGCAGCTTTGATGTTGACCTCTTTTAATACCCTTGTGATTTTAGTCCACAGATTTATCTCATTTGGGCATACCCAAAAACACTTACCTGTTTTAATACTGCTTGTAGCTAGTTCTTGGATATCTGCACAAGGAGCGTGACACCAATTTCCACAAAAATGACAATTTATCCATGTGGAAGCCCGTTTGTTTGATTGACCACAGACTACACACAGCTTCATAATTATGTGAATGGTTGATTTACTGTAATTCCACTAGCAACCTCTTGAATATTCTATTAATAACCTCCTTAAATGAAGCTCTAGCTATTTGTATTTCTATTTCTGACTGTACTTGTATATTGGACAGCTTACCGTGCACGTTCCTGATTTATATTTATTGTTTGTGTTTGTAAGGGCGCCTACAACCCCATCCATTTACAGTCTGCTTTATTGTCCAACGAATCCGTTTGAAACCAGTCAAGGGTTCGGACCAGTCAAGGGTTCGGACCAGTCAAGGGATCGGACCAGTCGATCTGATCTGATCAGTGGGTCACTTATTTAAAACATACTGGTCGGTGATTTGGGCTAACACATGAAGGATCTACTGGAAATTATCTACCCGAGTAATATGTGATTTGATTGATACAAAAGTATAACTTGCGTGTTGAAGAGCCGGTGATATCTGGCAGCTCCTACAATGACGAACGGTCGACCTCAACCCTTGTTTATCAATCGCTGTATCTAGCTTTTCTATTTTTTTTTTTCGTCTCCACCACAATAAATGCTATATTATCACTATAGTTGACTGGTGGAAATTTTGGAGGAAGGACGCTTTTTCTGTAGTAATAATTGCTTCTCGTTGTGTATATTGCGACCGCTGGTAACTACAGGTTATATGAAATTCACAGTAACGTCTGGTATTTCAAGAAAAAGAAACTAATGAAAGTCACTCCACTCCACTAAGTACCATTATAATACTGGTTAGTTGCTACTACAACACTGTATTCTGCTATTCACTGGTATCACTAGATTATATGCGAGTACACTAGCAGGCCAGGAAGATTATTAAAAACAGCTGACCTGTGGTAAGTTTCTGGCGACTTCTGGCACCTGCCTCTATAGGCTTATCACTTCATTTACAAATTCACCTGTTTTCAAATGACACTTTAGCCTTTATCATCTATATACTAAGGAGCCACTGTAGTATACACTATACACTATGTATACTCAATGTTATCAGGGAGACTTTCTTTCCTCTGACAAAGAAAAGTTCTATTATTATTATTTTGCACACGGCACGCTAGGCCTATGATTCCCCTCTGACAGTAAACTCTGCTAGGTAGTGCACACTAATTCTCCTTTTTTGACTCAGTATATAATGTTTTCCGCCCAAGATTGGTTCCCGGCGCTAGAGGGATGTATCGTATAGGATTGATGACACAAATTAAAGTTCTAGCACGTAAGAGTGACCGTGAAAACACCAGAAAACCCGGAGCACAACGAGGCACGCTGACACGTATAGTCATCTTAGTTTCTTTTTAACAATGTTTGTTTTACAGTCTTTGTATTTTTTGTAAAAATATTTCTATCAATTCGTCAACATCTTTGTCAGTGGTAAATTCTGTGGACCAGTGAACTGAACTATGCTGCCATGTGGTTATTCACTGACACCTCATCATGGACACCAAATGAGATCCAACTATATTCCATTGGTTTACCAATGCTTCCCCTAAAGAAGGTTCTTGAGTGGTGAGGGGCTTTTGATTTAGGAATTGGATCGTCTCCAGTTTCCCCGATAAGCCTGAATGCCTTCCCACATCCAGGCCTGTTATAATCCTCCGGGTTTAGCGCTTCCCCTTGATTATAATAATAATTACCAATGACTTTAGGAGAAAGTGGGGTAGTGATCAGTACTGTGCAGTGATTATCCTTGCTTTGGGGGAAGCTAAATATTTGTCCATTCAAAATTAAATTATAGTTTATTCGTTCTTTTTACCTGAGGTTTGTTATAGCGTTGAATAATGAATTATTCTAATATTACTAAGTCAGTACGGGTTTGGGTTTCATTTCCCTAGGACCTGGGCCTAGCAAGTAGGCCTAGCAACCTAGGTCAAGGTTAATTTTTCGTCCCCAAAGCTAGTACAGGTAATTTTATTCTTTTAGCTAGGACCAGGCCCCTAGCAACTAGGTCAAGGTTAATGTTCGTCTACACTAGTACTAGGTAATGTTTATTTTCATAGCTGGGACCTGGGGCCTAGCAACTAGGTCAAGGTTATGTTCGTCTACAGCTAGTACAGGAAATTTTTTTATTCATATGCTAGGACCTAGGCCTAGCAACTAGGTCAAGGTTAATGTTCGTCTACAGCTAGTACTAGGTAATGTTTATTCATTATGCTAGGACCTAGGCCTAGCAACTAGGTAAAGGGTTAATGTTCGTCTCCAGCTAGTACTAGGTAATGTTTATTCATTTGCTAGGAACTAGGCCTAGCAACTAGGTCAAGGTTAATGTTCGTCTCCAGCTAGTACCAGGTAATGTTTATTCATTTGCTTGTTTGTTATTAGTCTTTTCAGGTTGTCACTAAAATTGTGATATTAGTGTGAGGTATCCTATATAGAGCTAAAACTGTAATGGGGATCTTTAGTTTTTAGGCGGAGAGGTTAACAAATATATATGCACCATATTCATCTATGAAGAGTTACAACAAAACAGGTCATTAGCGCAGGAGATGGCAATATTTCTGCACAGTTGATCTCTCCTGCAGTTGTTGAAGGCTATGTATCATGGCAGTGTGTAGATGTGTGGCAGTGTGTAGATATCAGTATATATAATACAAGAGAAGGATGTATTTAAGGAATCTAGGAGCACCAGGAGGTCATCGTAGTGCTTACTCAGTATCCTATGTAGTTAAAAATTGTTTATATAGCTGGCATTATTGAGGATAATTTTGGCTTGGGTTGTTGTGTAATAAAGACAGTTGTTTTTGGTTAAGTATTGGTTAGGATTCGTATAAATATAGACTTAAATGAGGTCGATGTCAGCATTCATGAAATATGGGGAAATAAATACCCTATGATAGGTAAAAAAAATGGATTAATGATGAATATATAATAATAATTACTAACCTGAGTTGTTTACAACGTCCGGTGACGATGAAAAAAACTAAAATTTTAAAACTTTGATCATGCTAAAAATAATCGGTAAATAGGTGCTCTCCCTTGGCAAAAAGGGAAAAGATTAGTAATGAAATAGGCGATGCGCGTGCACCATGGTTTCCAAGACTGGAAGGGAGTATAGTTACTGAAGTGTTCCTGACACTGACAGAGCTCCATCAAACGCCAACATACGCTGCACTACTCTCTTCATCTTTTTCCTCATCAGGAATATTATGATAACTTTCCTGGGTAATGAGAGACACTTCTCCTTCACACTGCACAGACACACAAACAGTTTCCAGAGTCTTCCACAAGTCATCCACAACAGTACCAACACGCGAACTATCAGATAAAAGCCAATAATATGGACATATAAGAAACCTGCCAAAATAGGATAATATAGATAGATGAAATAATATGAAATAAATAACCTTCAGAATCAGGCAAATTGGCTAATTTCTCGATTTCAAATCTTATTATTGTCAAAAAATAACCATAAACATAATAAGTATCATCAGAAAGTATTTATCCTGTCCTTGCTATCCATCGCCTTGTGAGGGGGGCAGGAAAACTTGGTTGAGGGGGCCAAGAAGTGAGCCCAGTTCACTGCCATTCTTCACCAGGTGAACACACAAGGTGAGACCTGACAAAATTCTACCACTTTAACTATAATTTCAATGTAATGAAAGTGTTTGCAAAACCCAGTAACAACTTTCCCTTGTTCAGGTAAGATGTGATAAAGGGGTTGTTTAATATCTGCAAGTAGATTATGGCTGCACAGTAAGACCCGAGTGTGTGAAACCTGCTGGTACGTAGGCTGGGAAATATTGTGTCACATTCTGAACATTGCCCAGGCTTTGAAAATTGTAACCCTCTTCATGGCGCGGTTGTTGATGTTGTCTCTTGCTTGGTGACCATGTGGTGATTGTGGTGTGGAAGACCAACTGTTGTATCGTCCCGAAGAGATGCGAAAAAGTCTGAGCATGGTGAGAGTGAGGAGTCTGGTGGTGACCAGAGTCACCAGGTGTGGTGGTGTGGGTGTCCCAGCAGTAGGGAAAGCCTCCCCTAAGTCTGATCACCCACCCCACACCCGTAGTAAACGCACCAAAACTGGAACTCTCGAGTCCATATTTGATACCACACTCCTTTTTGCAGTAAATGTACCAACTTGCCGTAATTTATGTCCTCACTTAGTGGATATCTGGCTCAATTGGTGAACACTTAATTCCTTTGGTGAATACCTGGTTCACTTGGTGGACAGTTGACTCACTAGGTATTCACTTGATTAACACTGGCTCACTTGGTCATCACCTGTCTCACTTGGTGGATGCCTGACCAGGAATACTGGAACTTGGTGGCTGAGACCTGGCTCACTTGGTGGATATCTGACCAGGAATACTGGGACGTGATGGCTGACTGACACCTGGCTCACTTGGTGGATGCATGACCAGGAATACTTGGACGTGGTGGCTGAGACCTGGCTCACTTGGTGGATGCCTGACCAGGTATACTGGGACGTAGTGGCTGAGACCTGGCTCACTTGGTGGATGCCTGACCAGGAATACTGGGACGTGGTGGGTGAGACCTGGCTCAGTGGGTAGTGTTGAGGGGAAGCTTAATGATCACCTTTAACAAGTAAGATTAATATTGTTATTCAGCGGTCAACATACCATGTTTATCAACTGTCTAAAGTAACATGATAAACTGCTTGTATTGTTGCCTTATTAAAGATAATGTGTGTGTCAGAAGAGAGAGAGGGGGAGAGAGAGAGAGAGAGAGAGAGAGAGAGAGAGAGAGAGAGAGAGAGAGAGAGAGAGAGAGAGAGAGAGAGAGAGAGAGAGAGAGAGACTATGTGTTTGTCTGTACTCACATAGTTTTGATTGCAGGGGTCGATTCACAGCTCCTGGCCCCGCCTCTTCACTGATCGCTACTAGGTCACTCTTCCTGCTTCATGAGCATTATCATACCTCTTCTTAAAGCTGTGTATGGATCTTGCCTCTTCAACATCACCTCCCAATCTATTCCACTTCTTGACAACTCTGTGACTGAAGAAATACTTCCTAACATCCCAATGATTCATCTGAGTCTTCAACATCCATGACACCTTGTTGCTGTGTTCCACCTTTGGAATATCCTGCCTCTGACAACCTTGTTGATTCCTCAGTATTTTATGTCGTTATCATGTCCCCCATATCTCCTGTCCTGCAGTGTCGTCAGGTCGATTTCCCTTAACCTCTCCTAGTAGGACATACTCCTTAGCTCTGGGACTAGTCTTGTTGCAAACCCTTGCACTTTCTCTAGTTTCCTTACGTGCTTTGCTAGGAGTGGGTTATAAACTAGTGATGCACACTCCAATACGGGCCTAAAGTACACAGTGTACAGGATCCTGAACAATTCCTTACTAACATGTCAGAATCCTGTTCTTAATTTGTATGATACAGCAGTTATTTGGTTGATATGCACCTAAGGAGGTGTGCCTGGTGTTATACTCACCCCAAAATCCTTGAGCAACGTTTGTAGTCTCTGACCCCTAGACTGTACTCCGTCTGCGGTCTTCTTTGCCCTTCCCCAATCTTCATGCCTTTGCACTTGGTGGGGTTGAACTCCAGAAGCCAGTTGCTGGACCAGGCCTGCAGTCTGTCCAGATCCCTTTGTAGTTCTGCCTGGTCTTCCTCCGATTTAATTCTTCTCTTCAACTTCACATCATCTGCAAACATTTCGGAGTCTATTCCTACAGTCATGGCGTTCACATATACCAGAAACAGCACAGGTGCTAGGACTGACTCTTGTGGAACCCCACTCGTCACAGGCGCCCACTCTGACACCTCGTCACGTACCGTGACTCTCTGTTGTCTTGTTGACAGTTTTCCTCATCTCACGGCAGTGCCTTCCATGTTATACCTACTGGTCCTCAGCTGTTTGTTCTATTCTCTTGTGTAGATCTGTGTCAAAGCCTTCTTACAGTCCAAGAAAATGCATCTGTTGTGTGTGTGTTTGTGTTGTGTGTGTGGTGAATGTGTGTGTGTGTGTGTGTTTGTCGTGTGTGTGTGTGTGTGTGTGTTGTTTACTTACCTAATTGTGGTGGGCAGGGGTCGAGATCAGCTGCTGGCCCGCTTTTCTCTGACTGCTACTGGGTCCTCCCTCTCCATGCTCCATGAGCTTTTTCGTACCTCGTCGTAAAACTATATGTGGTTCTGCTCCACTACTTCACTTGCCGACTCCATTCCACTTTCCTAACCAAACTCTGTGGCTGAAGAGAAATTACTTCCAACATCCCTTGCGTATCATTCTTAGTCTTCAACTTCCAATTTTGACCTTTGTTTCTGTGTCCCATCTTGGAACATCCTGTCTGCTGGTCCACCGTGTCTATTCACACAGTATTTTGTATGTCGTTACTCATGTCGCCCCTGTCCTCCTGTCCTACAGGGTCATAGAACCGTTTCCCTTAAGCCTTTCTTCATAGCTCTGGAACTAACTTTGCTGCAAACCTTTGCCACTTTCTCTAATTTTTTTGGTACCGTGCTGGACCAGGTGTGGGGTTCCAAACTGGGTGTGCTGCATACTTCAGTTGGACCTGTCGTACACACAGTGTTGAAGTGTCTTGACAACGATTCCCACTTAGTATGAGGTATCGGAACGCTAGTTCTCAGGTTTGCATTGAGCACCCATATGCCGCAGCATTTATTCGTAAATGTGTGCTTCTGGTGACGTGCTCGGTGTTATATCACCCCATAGATCTTTCTCCTTGAGTGAGGTTTTGCAAAATTTTCCCGCCGCCAGCGTGTCTTCTTTGCCTTCCTCCATCTTCATGACTTTGCATTTGAGGGGTTTTAAATTCTAGAAGCCAGTTGCTGGATTATGTCAGCTGTCAGGTCTGTGTTTGTAGACTGTTATGGTCACTCAATTTGAGATGTTAATTCTCCTCATTAACTACACATTATCTGTCAAATAAGGACACTTGGAGTCTATATCCCTTACGTCATGTCACGCGTACAAGAATACCAAGAATGACACACTGATCGCTGACTGACCCATGTGTGGGCCGCTGCTCATCTCACAGGCGCCCACGTGATACCTCTCAGTACAATGACTCGTTGTTGCCTCACGGTCAGGATTTTTTTGATTCATTGCAGTACTTTTTTCCTGTTGTACAGATGCTTGATCCTCTAACTCTTGCAGTCAATCTCTGTGCCGGAAGTACAGTGCCGAAGGCCTTCTTGCAGTCCAGAAAATGCAAATCGACCCACCTTCCCTCTGTGTCTTCTGTTACCTTCAGTTACCGTTGTGTGGGTGTGTGTGTGTGTGTGTGTACTCACCGTATTATAGTTGCGCAGGGGTCTATTCATAAGCTCCTGGCCCTGCCTCTTCACTGATTGCTATAGGTCCTCTCTCTCCCTGCTCCAATGAGCTATATCAAACCTCATCTTAAAACTATGTATGGTTCCCGCATCCACTACGTCACTTCATAGGATTCTTCCACTGCCTGACTACTATATGACTGAAGAAATACTTCCTAACATCCCTTTGTTTTCATCTGAGTCTTCAACTTCGCCAATTGCGACCTCTATGTTTCTGTGTGTCCCATCTCTGGAACGTCCCAGTCTTTGTCCACTTGTCTATTCCGATGCGAGTATTTTATATGTCATTAATACATAGTCTCCCCGTGACCCTCCTGTCTCAGTGTCGTCAGGCCGGTTTCCCTTAACCTTTCCTTGTGTAGGAGAATCCGCTTAGCTCTGGGATAGTCTTGGTGCAAACCTTGAACTTTCCTCAATTTCTTGACATGCTTGAAAGGTGTGGATTCCAAACTGGTGCTGTATACGTCCAGTCATTGGGCGAGTAATATAGTGTCAGGTCTTGAAACGATTCCTAACTGAGGTATGTCGGAAACGCTATCCTAGGTTGTGCCAGGAAGCCCGCACGGCTGCGCGTTATCTGGATTGATGTTGCCACCTCAGGAGATGTTGCTCGTGAGTTTGTGATACACCTCACGCCTCAGATCTTGTTTGGGTGAGTGACGGTTTGCCAGTCTTTTGCCCACCTAGACTATACTGTGTCCGCGGTCGTTGCTTTGACCTTCCCCAATCTCCATGAGCTTGTGCATTTGGCAGGGTTAATATTCAAGAGCCCATTGCTGGACAGGCTTGTAGCTCTAGGCGTCGTCTCGTGTCCTCTGCCTGATCCTCGACCGATTATTTTGATGTTCCTCGTTAACTTCACATATTGCTGATACAAGGACACTTTGTAGCGTCTAGTCCCTATCTGTTATGTCATTCACATATACCAAAACAGCACAGGTCCTAGGACTGACCCTTGTGTAACCACTTGTCACAGGCGCCCACTCTGACCCTCGTCAAGTACCATGACTCGTTGTTGCCTCTCTGTCAAGGTATTCTCTGATTCGCATTGCAGTGCTTTCCTGTTTATGTGTGCCTGATCCTCTAGCTTTGCAGTAACCTCTTGTGAGAAACTGTGTCGAAGGCCTTCTTGCAGTCCAAGAAAATGCAGTCTATCCACCCCTCTCTCTCTTGTTTTACTTCTGTCACCTTGCCATAAAACTGCAGTAGGTTTTTTGAAACCATGCTGGTTGTCGATTATACACTTGTTTCTTTCTAGGTGCTCCACCACATTCTGCCTGATGATCTTCTCCATGACTTTGCATACTGTACATGTTAGTGACACAGATCTGTAGTTTAATGCCTCATGTCTCTCTCCTTTTTTAAAAATTTGGACTACATTGGCCATCTTTCATACCTCAGGGAGTTGCAAGTTTCAATGGATGTGTTGAAGATATTTATTAATGGCACACACAGCATCTCTGCTCCCTCTTTAAGGCTCCATGGAGAGATGTTGTCTGGTCCCACCGCCTTCGAGGTGTCAAGTTCACATAGTAGATTCTTCACCTCCTCCTAGGTTAATCTGATTTCCTGGAGTCCAACTGGTTTCCACTGTAAATACTTCTCTTTAATTCTATGTTGAGAGCTCTGACCATTTTCTCTCGGTCGTTTCATGTGAACTCCCATCACCCTTCCTCAGTCTGATTACCTGGTCCTTGACTGTTGTTTTTCTCTGATGTGGCTTGCGCAAAGTCAGACTTTGGGTCATTTTCAAATTGTCGCTCAGCATCTCTTCTTATCTGTGCATTATTCAGTTGCTGGGTCCTTCGGCTTATCTCTTTGTTTTCCTGAGTTCTGTGTCTTCTGTACCTTTCCTTTCTCTAGTACAACCTAGTTTTTGGCCTCCTACACCTATGGTGTGACGAAACCAAGGATCGTTCTGTTCTTCCATTTTTCTGTTGCCCATTGGGAACAAACCTCTCCTCTGCTCCTTGCATTTGTTGTCACTTCAGTACCACATTCCTGTAATGGTCATGTTCTGCCATTTCCCTATACTCCCACTGAATTGTCTTGCAGGAAGTCCTGCCATGGCCTGAGTAGTCCCCCCTTTTGTAGTTTGGTTTTTTCCCATCCTATTCTGCTATGTGCTCACACTTTGAAGACTCACTATGTAGTCAAAGCACAGAAACCACATGCACTGGCTCACTAGGGCCTTTTTATAACGATATTCTCGATGTCGGAACTACTCAAGATGAATACAAGGTCCAGTCTTGCTGGATCATACTCACCTCTCTCTGTGTGTCTCTAACATGTTGATGCTTGAGGTTTTCCGGTACCACATCATCATCTTGGCTCTACTTGTATCGGGGACCCCCAGTGGGTCCGAGGTTTTGTCCAGTCATTTTCTTGTGATTGAAGATCTCGCCATAACTAGTAACTTTTGCCTCCCCATGTGAGCTCTTCTGCCATCTCGGCTGTGTGTCGACATTGCTCTGTTGCTATAATCATATTCTTCTCTTGGCCTCCTTCAGTTCTGTGGCAGGATGCACTTTACTGCATTATACCTTATGGTCCTCCAGGACTGTACAGTTCCTACTAGAGTAGTCTTTTTCGCCAGTGCCATCCATTTCGTTCCATTTCTCGAAACTCACTGTTTGTAATGAGCAGTGAACTCCTCCCTTCCCATCTCCTCCTCTGTGTGTATGATGAAGAGAGAGTAGAGAGATGAGAGTGAGAGAGAGTGAGAGTGAGAGAGAGTGAGAATGGGGGGAAGGGGGGTGGGGGGGGGTAAATGAGTGAGAGAGATGAGATGAGAGGAGAGAGTGGAGAGTGAGGAGTGGAGGAAAGAAGATGAGAGAGATGAGATGAGCAGTGAGAGTAGAGAGAGAGAGAGTTGAGCCGAGAGAAGAGTGGGTGCCGCGAGAGAGAGAGAGAGAGAGAGAGAAGAGAGAGAGAGAGGAGAGAGAGGATATGTGTGAGAGGTAAGTGAATTCTTCTTATTGTACTCACATAACTGTGTTTAGGTGTGCGAGTCTCAAGCATACTGACCCACCTTCTCAGTGGCGCCACTGGTTTCACTCTATCTGGCTGCGTTAGCCTGTGTCATTCCTATTCTTGTTAAGCTATGGATTCATTCATTACAAATTTTCTGGTGACAACTCAAAACTCAGTGAAATTGACGTGGTACAAATAAGAAGTACGTTTGTCTCGCATCAGCAGACGGTGGAGTGAAGCCTGCCACCACTTCTTGGTGCTGAATGGCCCACATGTATTTAGCGCTTAGAACATGGAATGATTAAACAAGTACAATAAGTATGCGCATTTTGTGTGTGTGTCTGATGCCTTCAGTGTCTAGGTCATTCCACTTCCTGCAGAACTAAGATTAAAGAAGTATTTCCATAAATCATTACCTAAGATTTCTCTGAGATTTTAACTTCCAGTTGGATGTTGTTCCCCGAGAGCTTCATTCTTGACTTCTGTTAATGCTGAAACCCTCAAGTTCTTATTATTTTACGCTCAGTGGTAATAATGTGATAATGTTCGTCCTTCTTCCTATTGTGATCGTTAAATGTAGCTCCTCAGGCTTATCAGAAATTTATGAATAGAGTTTATTCGCTTGAGTACCATAAAAACTGGGTTGGAGAAACGTCTATTAGTGGGATGGATTGTGAAGGACTGCCTTAGTATGGGTACAAACTGGCTGCGAAGTGTTCCTCCTTTCTTATTTTCTTCTTTCTTTCAACACACCGGCCATACTCTCACAGAGGCAGGGGTGGCCCAAAAGAAAAACGAATGTTTCTCTTTTAAAGTTAGTAAATTTATACGGGAGAAGTTGGTTTACTAAGTCCCTTGCTCCCGGGCATTTTAGTCGCCTCTTACAACGCGCATGGCTTTCGGAGGAAGAATTCCTGTTCCAACTTCCCCCCCCCCATGGAGCTAAGAGGAAATAAAACAAGAAAAGAATGAAAGAAAATAGAAGAATACCCAGAGGGGTGTGTATTTATGCTTGTACATGTATGTGTAGTGTGACCTAAGTGTTAAGTAGAAGTAGCAAGATGTACTGAAATCTTTCATGTTTATGAGACAGACAAAAGACACCAGCAATCCTACCATCTTGTTAAAACAATTGAAGGATGGTAGTACCTCCCTGGGTTGGTTGTTGGTCTACAACCTTATTACCACAGGACGTTAGTACTCTCTGGGTGGGTTGCTGTGTCTACCAGCCTACTACCACCAGGAGGTAGTACCTCCCTGGGTGGTTGCTTGTCTACCAACTAACACCACGGTTGGTAGTACCTCCCTGGGTGGGTGAGGTTCTACCAACCTTACTTCCCACAGGATGGTAGTACCTCTGGGTGTTGCTGTCTACTGCTACTACCAACAGGGACGGTGAGTCCTCCTGGGTGGTTGCTGTCTTCCAACCCTTACTACACAGGACGGTAGTACTCCAGGTGTGGTTGCGGTCTAACAACCTACTGAACCACAGGATGGTTAGTACCTCCCTGTGGTGGGTGCTGTCTACCAACCTACTACACAGGACGGTAGTACCTCCCTGGGTGGTTGCTGGTTCTACCAACCGTACTACCACAGGATTTGGTAGTACCTCCCTGGGTGGTTGCTGTTACCAAACCTACTACCCGGACGTAGTACCTCCCGGGGTGGTGCTGTCTCCCAAACCACTCCCAAAAGGGAGGTGTACCTCCCTGGGGGGTTGTGTTTTCAACCCTACTCCCACAAAATTATTCCCGGTGGGCTTTTTACCCCTACACCACAGGGGTAGTTTGGGTTTTGTCTGTTTTCCCCCCCCCACGCGGTATCCCTCCCTTGTTGCGTTCCCCTTTCCCCACAGGACGGTAGCCCTTGGGGGGCTGCAAACCAAATACCCAGGCGGATACCCCCCCGGGGGGGTTTTTCCAAAAAATACTAAACAACTTATTGGTTGCTTTTTTTAAATACTATATAATTTTATAAAAGTAAAGGTAACCCTACAAAATTATTTTAAGAAAAATTTTGGCAAAACTTCCGGCCCCCAAAAACTACTGGTTTTACGGGATTTTAACTAATTTGACTTTTTAAAAAATAGGAAAAGATTTTTTTTGGGGGGCGGGGACTAACTCAAAATGGGGGACCCTTGGGTCAATCATCCCCCCCCCCAAAAAAAAAAAAACCAAGAAATTTTTTTAACATACATTTTTTTATCCCCCCTTAAAATTACATTTAAAAAAGACATAAAATAAAATACATTATTAAACTTTATCATTTAAAACCAAATATAATACAAATATTTCTTTTACATACAGGAAACTTTTTCATTTTTAAAACCTCACATTTATACATATTAATTTATTTTCATAACATTAACAATTTAAACTTCATTAAAAACATTAAAAAATTAACTCCATTCTAAACAAACCAATATTAAAACCTACCCCTCACTACACCCCAAAATCCATATAAACCCATCCCACCCCCCCACTTACTACCACCAATACAACCACCCCACTTCCCACTTACTACCATCCACATACAACCTCCCCCCTTTCTCACTTCTACCATCCCCCATAAACCACCACACTTCACTTACTACCATCCACAACAACCTCCACACCTCCCTTCTACCATCACATACAACCATCCAACCTCTCATTTACTACCACCAAATACAACCATCCCACCCTCATTTACTACAACCACAAAAACCCATCCCCCCCTTCCCCACTTACTCCCATCCATAAACCCCCCCCTCTCCTTACTACCTCCACATACAACCATCCCCACCCTCATTTACTACCATCCACATAAAACCTTCAACCCCTCATACTCCCCACCCACATACAACCATCCACACTCCCCTTTTCTACCACCCACAACAACCACCCACACCTCTCACTTACCCATCCACATAAAACCCTCCAAAACCTCACTTACTACCATCCACAAAACCAACCATCCATAGCTCCACACCCCCACTTTTAAACCCATCCAAAAATTTCTACTTACTACCATCCACATACAACCTTCCACCCTTCACTTATTCCATCCCAAAAAAAACCCCACACCTCTCACTTACTCCCCATCCACATAAAACCGTCCACACCTCTCCTTACTCCCAACCACATAAACCAAACCCCATTAAAAACCACCCACATACAAACCATCCACATCTCACTTTAACCACATAAAAACCTCCACACTTCCATTTTATACCACCAATAAACCACCCACTTCCATTTACACCATCCACATACAACCGTTCCACTTTCCTTACTCCCATCCACAAAAAAACCTCCAAAACCTCTCACTTACAACCCATCCCACATACAACACCACACTTCCCCACTTACTACCACCAAACAAACCATCCACACCTCCCTCTCCACCACTAAAACCTTTCCCCTTCTCACTTTACCCCCACATAAAACCCCATCCACCCCTTAAAACTTACAAACCATCCCCATAAAACCACCACCTTCTCCTTAACCACCCCACAAACTTCCACACTTCCATTACTTACCCCCAATAAACCATCCACACTTCCCTTACTCCCTTCCAAAAAAGTACTTCTACTTCTAATCCCATACAACCCCCCCACCTCCACTACCTCCACATACACCTCCAATTCCCCTTTTTAAACCATCACAACCCCCCCTTCCCCCCACCTCTCATTTAAAAATTTCCCATACAACTCCACACTTCCACTACAATAAACAAATCCACCTTCCATTACTACCATCCACAAAAACCATCACACCCCCTTCACCATCCCCAACAACACCCAAAACTTCCACTTATACATCCCCTCAACCATCCACCTTTTCTCATTTACTCCATCCACAACAACCCATCCCCCTTTCCTTACTACCTTTAATAAACGTCCACCCCCTCCACACTACCTCCCCCCCCAACAACCTTCCAATTCAACTAAAATCCACATACAACCCCAAATCACTACACCCCCAATAAAACCGTAACCTCCTGCTTACTACTGTCAGCATAGTGCTGTTCCCTGCATATGTTTATGTTATCTGAGTATCTAGTACCACCGATGCTTTACCCCCGTTGACCCCCTTTGCTGGCTCAGGGGCTAGCATGTGTGACTCACGTGTTTGCCACATGTGAGGTGAACTCGATGCTTTCTCTCACTCCTCCCCGGGACACAACAAGGCAACTGGCAAGCGGGCTTCCCTTCTCACACTCGCAATACAAGTGTCACCAACCAACAGGTGTTTAACTCCAACCATCATATCCCATGAACCCTCTCAAAACGGTGTAAGCGTGAGCACAAAAAATTTGATATTTACGCAGATGTAGGGAAAGATTAACTTCCCAGCCGGGGACATTGTTGTAGACCCATGGATGCCTACCCATCTCCCCGAGCAAGTTCCCCCCAGCCTTTTTGCTTCCTGCTTTCCTGGTTGTCTTTTTTTTTTATGTTTTTATCTGCTTATTAGCATACTTCCAAGGGATTGACCCAGGTTGAAAATTAAGGGCAAAGCTGTCAAGCCATCTGTGGTGGGAGTCAAGCCCTAGCCCCACCTGTCTTAAGTACCCCTTTCCCTGCTGCCAGCTTTCCCCCATCTGTGCCATTGCAAAAAGTTCCAAGCCAGTCTGGTACGGATTAAAACAGCCAGTCATGAAACCCAACAAACCCCAGGGTGACTAAACCCTGTATTTAGAAACCCAGGTTCCACCCTTTCACCATCGCTTTGTGCTTCCATTCTAAGTATCCTGTGGCTTATCCATCCCTGTGTGTTGTGGTATTTTGTGGGTTTAAAGCCAGCCGGCTTAAAGTTTTTTTCGTGCTTAGTGGGTTTTACCCAACACGTGGGTTACGCCGCTTATCCCCCACGCAGAATTCCCCCGTTCCCTGCCTCACTCCCTACCCCTTCCCCACCCCCTTTGTTTTTTCACCCTTATTGGTCTTAGCACCTTATTTCAGGGCACCACAGATGGTAAAGACAAAGATTGTTTCTTCGTACTGTGCGCCAACGAAAAACCTTGCATGTGAGTTCCCCCCCGGTTAAAAGCATAAATTCTCAAGACACGACGTTTGAGAGAGGAAATGCCGACAGCCACAAGACTGCACCATCCCCTAAATTCTCCATGACATATCAAAAATAAGCTTTTCACAGAGACATTTGCTGGTTGAGACTTTTTTTTTTTCTCTTTGATATCGTAGTGACTTTCTTTTTCAGTGATTTCTTATACATTTTTTTTTTCAGTTTTTTCTTAGTCTTCCTTTTTCAGTGATTTCTTATGAATTTCTTTTAGTGATTTCTTGTAAACATTTTTTTTTCAGTGATTTTTTAGTGACATTTCTTTTTCAGTATTTCTTATGACATTCAGTAAACCCCTTTTTTTCATCCTGTTTGCAATTTTTTTTCTCCTGACGTTTAAATTTTGTGCTTCATTTTTGTCTTTTTGTTGTGTTCCTTTTTTTTTTAAATCTTGAAGAAATATTTTTCCCATTTTTCGCTGTTGGGGCACCTATAAGCTTTTTTAAACTTGTGTTTCACTTCACAATTATCATGTGTTCGAATTTGTATCCTTCCCCCAGAAATTAGAAGAAAAGTAATTAAAGTAACTGTTATTTTAAATCTGCATCACAATCAGTGTTGTCTCAGTAACATGACCAGCTGTCACATATTTCTGATCCCTTGTATAATATACCTATCTGAGTACTGTCCAAACCATAGTTTTCCCCAGTTGCCCTTCTAGGGGTCAAAGGCTACATGTGTACGTCCGTGAGCCACATGTGAGGGTGAGACTCGATGCTTTTCTCTCACTCCACACACTACTACAACAAGGGAACAGGCAAACTGGGCTCCCTTTTCACACTCTGCTAAAAACAATGTCACCAACCAACAAATGTGTTTAAATCCAACCATTAATCTCCATGAACCCTCAAACCTACCATCCACATCAACCATCCCCACCTCCCATTACTACCCTCCATACCCCAACTTACACCCCCATTACAACCCTCCACACCTCCCACTTTCTTTTCATCCAAAACTCCCATGACTACCACCAAACAACCATCCCCTCCCACTTACACCATCCACAAAAAACCATCCACCCTCCCACTTCACCATCCATATACAACCATCCCACCCACTTACTACCATCCAATACAAAATCCACACCTCCCACTTACTACCATCCACCCCCTCCCACTTCTACCATCCCCATACAAAACCCTCCACCCTCTCACTCCACCACATACAATCATCCAACCCCTCCTACATCCACATCAACCATCCCCCACCTCCACTACCATCCCATACAACCATCCACCCTCTCACACCATCCACATACCCCCACACCTCTCACACCATCCACATACAAAACCCTCCCACCTGGCACTTACCTCATCCACATATAACCATCCACACCCCTTACTACCATCCACATACAACACCCCACCTCCCACTTTAAAACCACCACATACAACCCTCCACATCGGCATTTACTCTCTCCCAACAAACCCCCCACACCTCCCCCTTAATACCGTCCCCATACAACCATCCACACCTCCAGTTACTACCAAATCCCCAACAACCATCCACATCTGGCACTTACTCTCATCCACATACAACCTCCACACCTCCCACTCACTCCATCCCATACAACCACTGCACCCCCACTTAATACCCTCCACATGCAACCATCCAACCTGGCATTTTTCTCTAATCCTTAAAAACCATCCCCAGCTCCCCTTACTACCATCCGAAAACAACCACCACACCCCCCCACTTACTACCATCCCATACAACCATCCACACCCCCATTACTATATCCCCATCAAAACCACCCACCTGGCATTTTCTCTCAAACACATACAACCTCCACATTCCCACTTACCCATCCAATACAATCATCCACACCCCCCACTTACTATCATCCACATACAACCATCCACACCTCCCCCTTACTCCACCATGTACAACCATCCCCCACCCCCCTACTACCATCCCCGTACAACCCTCCACACCTCCCCGTTACTACCATCGGAATAACCACCACACCTCCCCTTTTCTACCATCCACAAAACAACCTCCACACCTGGGACTTTCTGTCATCACTTTCAACCATCCACACCTCCCACTTTCACCAACCCCATACAACCGTCCACTTCTGGACTTACTATCATCCACATACAACCCCACACCCCCACTTACACCAAACCCCGTACAACCCTCCACACCCCCCACTTACCACCATCGGCATATAACCATCCCACCTCCCGTTGCTACCCTCCCCCCATACAACCTCCACCCTGGGACTTTCTATATCCACATACAAGATCCACACCCCCCATTACTATCATCCAATCAAATCCACACTCCCACTTACTATCTCCACATACAATCATCCACACCTCTCACTTCTACCATCCAATACACCGCCATCCCTGGGGCTTTCTATCATCCTATACAACCATCCCCACCCCCCCTTACTACCCTCCACATACAACTATCCACCCCTCCCACTTACTATCACCACAACAACCATCCACCCTACTAACTAACTAACCTCCGACTTACTGTCATCAACCATCCACACCTAAACTAAGTAACCTCCGCTTAGTCATACAACCTCCACACCCCTTTAATAACTAACTAACCTCCGACTTACGTCATACAACCATCCACACCCCCCCTTTCTACACCCCATACAACCATCCACACCTACTAACTAACTAACTAACCTCCGACTTACGGGCAACAACCATCCACACCCCCTCACTTTCTACCTCCCATACAGCCGTCCACTCCTGGACTTACTTTCACCAAACAACCATCCCACTACAACAACTAACTAAACCCCGACTTTCTGTCATACAACCCTCCACACCTACTAACTAACTAACCTCCGACTTACTGTCATCAAACCCTCCACACCAAAAAACTTTAAAAGTAACCTCCGACTTACTGTCATACAACATCCACACCTATAACTAACTAACTAACCTCCGACTTTTTGTATACAACCTCCACACCCTAACTAACTAAGTAACCCCCGACTTACTGTCATACAACCCTCCACACCTATAACTAATACTAAACCTCCGACTTACGTCATACACCCTCCAACCTACTAACTAAAAACTAACCTCCGACTTACTGTCATACAACCATCCCCTACTAAAAACTAAACCCCCGACACTGTCATACAACCATCCACACCTACTACCTAACTAACTAAACCCCGACTTATGTCAAAAAACCATCCACACCTATAATAACTAACCTCCGACTTTACTGTCTACACCATCCACACCACCCCACCCCCTCACATCCCGGGTCATCTCACTCCCCCGGGATACGGATTTTTTCTTCACTAATAAATTTTTTCATAATTTCATCGGGTTTTTCACAATTCATCATGTTATATAAAATTTATGATTTTTACAATAAAAATTTTGAATAATGCTTTTTAACACATACAAATTTTTTTTTATTTTTTCCCTTTTTCTTGTATTCTATTCTATTTTTCGATAAATTTAATAAATTTAACACAATTTCCCGGCCTTGCATTCCCCGGGTCAAGATTCTTTTAGCCCATGATTACCTTTCCCCTGATGTTGACCCCTCCCCCCCCTTCCAGATGTGAGCCTTCCCCACCTTTCCCTGATGTTGACCTCTCCCTCCCTTCCATGAGTTACCTCTCCCTCCCTTCCATGATGTTGACCTCTCCCCCACCTTCCAGATGTTTACCCCCTCCCCCACCTTCCATGATGCGAGCCTCTCCCCACCTTTCCTGATGTCGACCTCTCCCTCACCTTCCATGATGTTGAGCCCTCCGTCCCTTCCCTGGTTTTGAGCCTCTCCCTCACCTCCATGTGTTTAGCCTCTCCCCCAACCTTCCATGATGTTGGGCCCCTCCCTCACCTTCCATGATGTTAACCTCTCCTCACCTTCCATGATGTTGAGCCTCTCCCTCACCTTCCATGATTTGAGCCCCCTCACCCATGATGTTCCCCTCCCTCACCTTCCAGATGTTGAGCCTCTTCTCACCCTTTCCCTGATGTTTTAGCCTTTCCCCCCACCTTCCATATGTTTACCCCTCCCCCACCTTCCCTGATGTTTAGCCCCTCCTCACCTTCCATGAGGTTTAAAACCCCTCCCTCACCTTCCATGATGTTTAACCCTCCCTCACCTTCCATGATGTTTAGCCCCTCCCCCACCTTCCATGATTTGGACCCCTCCCCCACCTTCCATGATGTTGAGCCCTCCCTCCCTTCCATGAGTTGAGCCTCTCTCTCACCTTCCAAGATGTTGACCTCTCCCTCCCTTCCTGTGTTGAGCCCCCCCCCCCTTCCCGATGTTGAGCCTCTCCCTCACCTTCCATGATGTTTAGCCTTCCTAAACCCTTTCCATGATGTTGAGCCTCTCCCCCACCTTCCATATGTTGACCTTCCCCCACCCTTCCATGATGTTGACCTTCCCCACCTTCCCTGTGTTGGCCCCCCTCACCTTCCATGATGTCGAGCCTCTTTTCCCCCACCTTCCATGATGCGACCTCTCCCCACCTTCCTGATGTTTGAACCCTCCCCCACCTTCCTGAGTTGAACCTTCCCTCACCTTTCCCTGATGTTGAGCCCTCCCCCACCTTTTCCCTAGTTGAGCCTCCCCTCACCCTTTCCCCCTCACTAAAAGTGAATGTGCAACCTTTTGCCCCTTTAAAACGATGTTTATGGGAATGTTAATACTCTCTCATTATCACCCCTTTTATCCCTGATATTTTCCCTCACAGAATTTGTCTGTGAATTTTACTACTCTTTGGGAGTATTAGTTCTTATTGGAAAAAAAGGTAAAAATACCGACCAATGGAAAAAAAACACATTTCAGTATAAGTGATCCTTTATTTACTACGTTTTTTGCCCCCACAGTGGGCTTTTTCAAGGCACAAACAGAAAATTTTGTTTGTGGCTTAAAAAGCCCACTGTGTGGGGGAAAACGAGTCATAAAGGACACATTTATGCATTTGTTTAATTCCCTTTTGTTTTTTTTAATTCACAAAAATTTTCAACCTTTCCCCCTTTTGGGAAAATTTTTGATTATCACAAACTTCATCTTTCTTCCCCAAACACAACTATTCCGCCTGCTAAAGAAAAAAAAAAAAGAAATTTACTTATATCATAAAATTATAAGATTTTTGACAAATCTTCGATATTTATTTTTCACCTTTTTGACTAATTTATATTCGGCTCTAGCATTCTTGTATTAGCATTTACTTACTTATATAAAGGTCAAAACCCCAATAAACTGATCAAGTTTCATTTTCCAAACCGTACCATTTTTTTCCTGCACGAGAAAGAAAAGCCGGGGGTAGGTCAAGCCCTCTGCCGAAGAAGCCTGTGAAAAACTACTTTCCCTTGTGTCGACGCTTTTCATTTCCGTAAAATTCCGTATAAGCAAACTTTTCACTATGGCTTAGTGTGGGTTATTTTAACCAAGGCTTTTAAAGATGAGTAATGTTAGGGAAGCGGGGTACGTGTCCACCCCATACCCACATACTTCTCCATGCTTTTACATTTCAAACTACCGCTAACAGACCAGGTGAAGAAAGAAGATATTTTGAGCACTGACGATAAGGCCGAAGGTGCTGTGAATCGTCAGAAAGCGCATATTCATCCCTCAGAAATCGCCTGTGAACACAGTGTGTTATGTAGTTGGTGTGCGGGTCACCAGTTACACCTCGACACGGATTATTTCTGACTTTCAGCAACAGTGTTTCACTTTATAGACAGTTAATTGTCATTTGTAAGCCTGTATTAAGACTTTAAAACGCTCAGAGTGTATTTCAGTGTAGTGACTCCTTATATTTATTAACTCAGTGTAATACATACTCTGCTCAGTGTAACTGAATTATTAAATATGGTTACATAATTAAGTTGCTTGTCCTAGTGTCATTGTTGTGTTTTCTAACACATTTTCTCGTTCAGACTGAAACTTTACTGCTAAATTCCCAGTAATATTTCAAATTGCAGTGTTAATCTGTGCTGTGTGTAACTTATGCTTTGTATTACAACATTAAGTAAATTTTGTTAGGTACATGTACATAGGTGCAGCTGCATGAGTTGCCATGCATGGCAGTATGTGTGTGGATTGTCTGGGATAGTCCGGGTGAGTCAAACAAGATTACTACTGCCACTGTCATTTTTACTGAGATTACTGCATTTTTACTATGAACAAGCTTACTCTTGCATGATGTTCAGTTTCCTGAATACTTTCTCTCTTGAGTAATTCGGTTACCTTTTAACTGTGATACGCAGGAGTCACCCTGTTAACATCTACTTTCCTTGCCATCTTATCTAGTGGGTTTAGCGAAGAGTTAAGATTGTAATAGTAACAATTTGCAATTATTATATTTCTACCTATACATTGTGTAAATTGTTTTTGATTATTTGGACAACTTGATTGGAGCGTTCAACTTTTCACACACCTAGTGACTGACTGCGTACGTGCACTGACAAACTATCCAGAGGCTTGACCTAGTGAGTGACCTTGAGAAGTTGAGAGTGGCTCTATACAACCAGTGTGCCACTTTCACCCATATTCCATCAGCAGATGGTGTGTGTACTTGTGCATAATAAACATATTAAACTAACTAACTAAACTTGGTATACATGACAACAAGTTGTCATACATGGTAACATGTGAGTAAGTCAGATTGTTTGGGTACCGGATCATCTACGTACAGCTGCACACTCATGCTTGCATACATAGTAACGTGTGAGTTACCAAGGATGGCCCAAGGAAGTCGGGCAGAGTGATTTATCTCATTGTCATTGCAACATAACAAGCTAGCAGTGGTTTTTTCAGTGTTAATGTGCAAGGTAAAGCTCATATTGCATACTTACAATCCTTTCTGTTTTTATTTAACCCATATGTTGCATGTAAGCTCCTGGCGTTATATATGTATATGTGTGTGAGTGTGTACTCACTTAATTGTGGTTGCAGGGGTCGAGACTCAGCTCCTGGCCCTGCCTTTTCGCTGATCACTGCTTTATCCCCTCTCTCCCTGCTCCTTGAGCTTTAATATACCTCGTCTTAAAACTAGGTACGGTTCCTGCCTCCACCATATCACTTGCCAAAGTCCACTTCCTGACTACTCTGTGACTGAAGAAATACTTCCTAACATCCCTTTGACTCATCTGAGTCTTCAGCTTCCAATTGCGACTCCTTGTTTCTGTGTCCCATCTCTGGAACATCCTGTCTCTGTCCACCTTGTCTATTCCACGGAGTATTTTGTATGTCGTTATCATGTCTCCCCTAACCCTCCTGTCCTGCAGTGTCGTCAGACCGATTTCCCTTAACTTTTCTTTTAACATTCGCTGCCTGACCACGGTAGAATGCGGTTGTGCTCTGCACCCCTCTGGTGTTTTCAGACTAGCTACCTTGTACCAACATGGCACTGAGTGTGAGGCATCGTGTAAATGCCATTGGCATAGAGCTGCTTCGTGGGTCAATTTCGCCCACTTCAGCGCAGGTGTTACTCCCAACAATCATTAGGGAGACGTATGGTATCCACGACGATGAGTTGTATGGTGTTGCCCTGAATGGAGCATATAGGATCTTCGTTAAACTGAATTCCACATCTGTGTACGAGTCATTGGTGCATAGATTTCAAGACGTGAGTCTTGATGGTACTCCAGCTGTGAAGGTGCGTTTGATTGACGTATCCCGCCACTTTACGTGGGTCAAGCTTCGTAATGTACCATTCGAGGCAGAAGAGGCTGACATACGAAGTGTTTTTGAGGCATATGGAAACGTACATCTAGCACAGCAAGGCAAGTGGGTGGCAGGTGCTTATATGGGCCGTCTAGAGGGAACATTTACCCTGAAGATGACCCTAAGACATTCCATACCGTCTTATGTCGTACTGGAGGACTTTAGAACGCAGGTTCTTGTATCATACGCTGGACAGAGACGTACGTGCAGGTTATGTGGGGCTTACAATCATCTGGCGGCTAAGTGTGTGAAGAAGCGGCAGGTGCCTGCACAAACTAGTGAAGCACCTGTTACCAGTGTGGACGCTGTTACTACGAGCCCCATGCACAAGCACGAGCGTGGGCAATTGTGGAGTGAGGTGGTGGAGCCTCTCGAGAAGCCTGGCGTGTGTGAGGCAAGCTGTGACTCACCAGAAACCAACAATTTGACGGAGCCGAGTGCAGAAGTGTGTGTGCAGGAGGTAAAGGCGATTGAGGAAGAGCTTGAGGAGGTGTTGAGGACTTTGTCACTGCCTGTAGAGGAGGAGGATATACCTGCAGGGGTGCGAAACACCGAGTTGACAGCGGAGGAATGGGCCATACAAACACATAGCAGGGAAGACGTGGCGAGTGGTGTGGGAGAAACGTCGCCGTGTTTCGTGGGACGAAGCACGGTGGAGGTTGAGGTCCACCGTGCGGCCTCCTTAGAGGATAACATGGAGGACGAGGTCATCACGAGGAAGAGAGCGGCGGCATCAGACTCTGATGATGTCCTGACGCCGTCTCAGAGAACAGGGAGGGTGGATGAATTTCGCTGTGGTAGCCAAGACAAGAGGCACCGGAGGAAGGGGAAGGGAGGGAAGGTGATGTGAAGACTTGTAAAAAACCCAGGTGCAGGTGAACCTGGGAAGAATGGAGAAAAGAGGCAGGGGTGGAAACTTTAACAGCGGCCTCAGGTGTATGACTGTGAATGTGAATGGACTGTGTAAGGGTGTAAAAAGGGAATGGTTTAGAATGCTTCTGCTCAAATATAGAGTAGATGTAGTGTTTCTTCAGGAGCACAATTTCATGGAGGGGAAAGTGCTGGAAATGGCAGGGTTTCAGGTGGTGACTATGCCATCTGTACGTCTGAAAGGTGGTGTGGGTATCATGATCAGGGAGGCGAGCCCTTTTGTGTTGTTAAGAAGTGAGGGGGAGGGGGGAAGCGTACGGCGTGTTGACGGGTGGTGGATGAAACAGAGGGTATCCTTTGTAAGTGTGTATGCACCGGCAGAAAATGATGTAAGAGTAAAGAGAGATTTTCTATGTGAAGAACTGGTTTTCTTCTTACGTTGTTTACCTGCAGTGGCCATCGTTGGTGGGGACTGGAACTGGTTATTAGGAGGGCTGCGTAAAAAGGGGAGTGCACTAAAGGCGGCCTGCGAAACTATTGAGGGATGCAGTTGAGAGGGGCATGGAGGTAAGCCCTTGAGAAGAGGGTTATGTGGCTAGGTTGATAAGGCGTATATATCTCAGGGGTTTGAGCTTTTATCGTACAAGTGAAGTACTTATTTGAACATCGCGTAGTTTTTTTTTTATATTTGAATAAGAGACATTCATTAATATAAAACAAACGACAATTGCATAGCAAAAGAGTGGTAAAAAAAAAGAAAGCAAAAACCCTCAAAAAAAATAGTCTTGCAACTATTATTGCAAAATCTTGCAGAATATATTCATTTCCATAATAATGTACTTCCTAAAGACACAAATGTGTACAGTAAACAATGACCATTCCAATCCTTGGAGTAAATTAGCCTGGAACACTAAACCTAACCTAAAGACCTTGGCAAGTACATCTAATTCCTAATTGTACATCCTGCCTGGAATGTACACCTTACATTGTACATCCTGCCAGGAATTACACCTTACATTGTACATCCTGCCAGGAATGTACACCTTACATTGTACACCTGCCACGAATGTACACCTTACATTGTACATCCTCCGAATGTACACCAATTGTACATCCTCCACGGAATGCTACACCTTACATTGTACATCCTGCCACGGAATGTACACTACATTCACACATTGTACATCCTGCCACGGAATTTTACACCTTACATGTACCCCGCCACGGAATTTTATACTTACATTGTACATCCTCACGAAATTACACCTTACATAATGAACATCTGCCTGGAAATTGTACACTTACATATTGAAAACACTACCCCTCCTTTTCTTTGCATGTCACACCAAACGTAACAATCTTTATATTTAACTTTATATGTATGAAATGCTTTCATTAACCTTATAAACAACAATGAAAGTTCGGATACTAATCCATATATTCAATATATAAATATATTCTCTCATGATTATCGTAAACGTATACGTACTAAACACCCAAACATATCACCTTCTCCAGAAGAAAATATATACATATGTTGCATACACTTTACAAAAAAGTTGAAATCATAAAACCTAATCCTGATGTAATTCATTCAAATACCATAACATATGCTCTAATACCTAAACTACGTGTCTCTACCAAGTCACATCTGAAAAAAAAATAATGTAATAAGACATAAGGGAGTCAACTTTTAAATTATTACAACTAATCACAAAACTTACTTCTAATATTAATTTTTTCACATAATCATTAACAGTTGCATACCATTCAAACTTCAAACTTGATCGTTCAACACACACCCTCATCAATACCTCTGTTATTATTTTGCTTCACACAGTGCACTCCACATGTCATTTCTACACACTACCAATGGAACCATCGTTTCTTACAATTTCATCACACACGAACTGTCTCCTTTTCAATTGCAAAACTAATAATTAAATTGAGAACTGTAATCGTTCACCCACACACCCCTAATTCACCATAAAGCACTTATTTCTCAGTAAATGTCATTACCCACTTAAACCCTTTCACACCTGTCCTTACTCGGGAAGGCCCGCCTGCGAAACCCATTACATTACAAAATCCCATATAATCCTCAATCTAAAACCCCAAAACCTCCTAACAAGCAGTCCCACACTCACCTCCCATAAATTCCAAACTTTCGACACTTAGTTCCGAAAATTCGAAGCTAACACCTTTAACACTCTCATCCAGACACTCTCCCTCTGGCCCAGACTATATATAAAATCTGTAACCAAATAGCCCCTGAATACACCCCACATACCACCCCCATTACCAAACTTAAAGCCCGCAACCTGCAACCTTCCCACCCACTAATCCTTATAAATCTTTCCTAACCAGACCCGCACACTTCTACACTCACAAAAATATACTGCATAAAAATTTCCTCCATGACTTCCACAAGTTAAGTATAGGAAAGAGGAATTATTTCCCATAAAATAGGCCTTACACAAGGATGGTGCACCCGTGGTTGTTTACATATTTTATAGATGGGGTTGTAAGAGAAGTAAATGCGAGGGTCTTGGCAAGAGGCGTTGGAGTTAAAAGATAAAGAATCACACACAAAGTGGGAGTTGTCACAGCTGCTCTTTGCTGATGACACTGTGCTCTTGGGAGATTCTGAGAGAGAGTTGCAGAGATTGGTGGATGAATTTGGTAGGGTGTGCAAAAGAAGAAAATTAAAGGTGAATACAGGAAAGAGTATTATGGGATAACAAAAAGATTAGGTGATGAAAGATGAATACAAATGAGGGAGAGAGTATGGAGGAGGTGAATGTATTCAGATATTTGGGAGTGGACGTGTCAGCGGATGGGTCTATGAAAGATGAGGTGAATCATAGAATTGATTTAGGGGAAAAGAGTGAGTGGTGCACTTAGGAGTCTGTGGAGACAAAGAAACTTTGTCCTAGAGGCAAAGAGGGGAATGTATGAGAGTACAGTTTACCAACACCTATATGGGTGAAACATGGGTGATGAATGTTGCAGCGAGGAGAAGGCATGGAGGCAAATGGAGATGTCAGTCGAAGGCAATGTGTGGTGTGAATATAATGCAGAGAAATTCGTAGTTTGGAAGTTAGGAGGAGGGCGGGATTACCAAAACTGTTGTCCAGAGGGCTGAGGAAGGGTTGTTGAGGTGGTTCGGACATGTAGAGAGAATGGAGCGAAACAGAATGACTTCAAAAGTGTATCAGTCTGTAGTGGAAGGAAGGTGGGGTAGGGGTGGGCCTGGGAAAGGTTGGAGGGAGGGGGTAAAGGAGGTTTTGTGTGCGAGGGGCTTGGACTTCCAGCAGGCATGTGTGAGCGTGTTTGATAGGAGTGAATGGAGACAAATGGTTTTTAATACTTGACGTGCTGTTGGAGTGTGAGCAAAGTAACATTTATGAAGGGGTTCAGGGAAACCGGCAGGCCGGACTTGAGTCCTGGAGATGGGAAGTACAGTGCCTGCACTCTGAAGGAGGGGTGTTAATGTTGCAGTTTAAAAACTGTAGTGTAAAGCACCCTTCTGGCAAGACAGTGATGGAGTGAATGATGGTGAAAGTTTTTTCTTTTTCGGGCCACCCTGCCTTGGTGGGAATTGGCCAGTGTGATAATAAAAAAAATAAAATAACTTTCACACGCTCTACATTCCCCTCCCTCCCTTATCCTCCTATTGAATAGGACAACCCCAGATGGCAAAATCCCATGTAAAAATCTAAACATTACCTCCCGAACACCCGGTTTTACATGTAATTGTTTTAGACGTGTCCACATTTTGCTCCACGCATACAGAGGGTGTGCTCCTTCAACAGCAGCCACCACTGACCTTCCCTCCACTCCTTCGAGGACCCACAATTTAACACACAACGGGTCCCTCACTGTCATTAAAAACCTCAACATGGCCTCACCAACTATTAAATTCCTACCCCCCCACCACCGTTGCATATCCTTATGTACTCTCACAAGTCCACCTCCCCTCCTGCCCCCCTCCCTTATAAAACTTTGTTTTAGGTACACGCTCATCATTCTTTTTTCCAGAGGTATAAGTTCGAGCCCTCCCTGACTGACCGGAAGTGTTAACACCCCTCTACTTAACCATTCGCAGCCCGATCCCCATATAAACCTAAAAAACCCATTTTGTAAACGTTTTACCTCACGTCGCATCATGCCATAAACATGCTGTACAATAGCACGTTCATTACTATTACTCTTTGATGCAGCGTTAGTTGTGCCGCCCTCAAACCACCCAGTCTTTTCAATACTCCATCCACTATTTGCACCGAATTCACCTCTTGAGCCACCCGTGTATCTCTCACATAAACTATCGCACATATCAATAGTTGATCCACCACATTCCACCCACCCCCTACCACCTCATCCCCATGTGTACTATCCCTTGGGTCCAAAAACTTAGTCTTCTCAATATTAATTTTCATCCCTGAAGCCTCCACAAACACATCCACCACCTTACCCACCCTAAGCAAGTCCCTATTACCTCTCACCAAAACAGTCGTGTCATCCACATAACCTACGATACCAGCTCCCCTCCCCCCGTTAATTACCCTCCCCACCTCCCGCAACACACCTCCGAATGGCCCTATAAAATGGATCCTGTATACACGCAAACAATATTTGCGATAGTGGGCAACCTTGGTGCAGTTCCCGTCGCATCTGCATTTTAACTCCTAGCCTCCCATTAACTTGGACTCTCATCGACACCCCCTGATACAATAATTTTGCCAAAGATATTATTTCTTCCCCAAAACCTTGCTAACGCATGAACCTCCATAACGCTTCCCTTTCCACACTATCATAAGCAGCCTTCCAATCTAACGCCAATACACCCCATCACCCAACTCCCCCCGTTTCTCTATAAATTCTCAAATCAAGCCATGCCCTTCATTAATTGACCTTCCTGGCACCCCATATTGCCCACTATCAATTACCTTGCCTATCACCCTCTTGATTCTGTTCCCTAATATTCTCGCGAACAACTTATAATCTCTACACATAAGAGAAAGAGCCCGATAATCCATTACAGTTGACTGCTCCCCTTTCAGTACCAACACCACAACGGCCATCCGTTGCTGCTCTCCCATTACCACAGCCACCTTAAGCATGTTAAACAACCTTAATAAAAAGCCCATGAGAACTCCCCAATTCTTTACAAAAAATCATTTGGCAGCCCATCTATACCCGGCGCTTTTCCCAAGCTCACCCCTGACAATGCCTGCCAAATCTCACACTCCGTAATCGGCCCACCTAATGCCTCCCGATCTTGACCATCAAGCTCACACTGCACATACCTTCCCATTTCCCCCAATGCCACTTCACAGATGCCCACGCTTTGCATATGTGACTTAAACCAAGCATCTAAATATCCACTCATACACTCCGTCATTACCAATGCTTGACCCGCTCTATACCCTTCCATCCCTACATGTACGTTTAACCCCATCATCTCCGTCGTCACTCTCCTCTTTCTCTGGCACCTTAACACACAAGCTGACGGTCGATCACCCCATAGCACTTCTTCCAATCCTCCCATAATTCGCGCACCATCAAAACGCTCATTTTTCAATACCCTAATACTCTCCTTTAAACCCTCAATGTCCTGCACTGGATAGCTTGCTCCTCCTCGTGCATAGCAGTCACGCAGCTGCCCTTCAAGATATCTTTGAAACCCATACTTTGGCCGATTATATTCCCTACCACGACAAATATAATATTCTCTGATGCGAATTTTAGCCACCAAATCCCACCAACTTACCAGAGCATCATCCCACGGCGCCTCATCCACCAACCGTTCCCACAATGGCACAAAAGACTGACGATATTCCTCACCCTGCAACAGATTCACATTTAACTTCCAATAACCTTGTCCCCTATAGGCAATCCCTCCCATTCTAGGTCCACCAGTACTCACCTGTGATCCGAGAAAACCGCGTCCACCACACGCACTCTGCTCACTATTACTGTTCGGGGCACGTACAAGCAATTGAGCCTAGTCGCATATCCACAGCTAACAAAAGTATGTTCTACAACCCCACCCCCCCAACGTCCATTAACCCCACCCCATTTAATAATTCCCCCAAAATCCCCAAACAATACCCTGCCCCTCTAGGCTCCACGTCCTTACGCCTTATCACACAATTCCAATCACCACCAATCACAGCTACACCAAGCAAACCACGCAATAATATACTAGGACATCCTTCACAAATTTATTCTTAATACGCACATCTCCCTCTGCCGGACCATACACACACACACACCAAACTCATCTGTACCCTACCCCACCACCCATCCACACGAATCACCATCCCCTCCCCACCCCTCACAATGCCTCACTACGAACGGGCTAGTTTCCCTTACAAGGATGGCAACTCCTCCTTCAACCTTATCACATGCTCCACATACACATTATACCCATTCACCTTCAACTCATAGCCTGGTCTGTAGTTGAGTCCCTGCACGACATCAACACTTATTATGCACCAGATATTCACTAAGCCATACACACTTTCTCTCTGATCACAATCCATGGATTTAAATTAGATAAGTTTAGATTTAGAAAGAACATAGGAAAGTATTGGTTGGAAATAGGGTAGTTGATGAGTGGAACAGTCTAACTAGTTGGGTTATTGAGCTAGGACTTTGGGTAGTTTCAAATTTAGGTTCAGAGCTATAAAAGAAGATCCAGTAACCAGCTAAGGACTCTAACATCAAAGGTGAAACCAGTAATAACACGAGGAAAATTTGTGGTACTGCCAGCCAGGACACAACTCTCATCACCCACCGGCACCACCACAACACACAACAGACAACAACAAACATGGCTGCTGCCACAGTCCAAGATAACTCCTTCCCAGGATTTGATGTCAAGAAGATCACCGACCAAAAGAAAT
>NW_026508954.1:0-14869 GCF_026875155.1 Cherax quadricarinatus
TTCAAAAGTATTTTTCCTCACAGTTTTTGTTCCATACAGATTTTTCCAGTCACAGTACCACACTATTGCTCAGTCACAGTGTTGTTCCAGTCACGTATTTTTCCCAGCACAGTATTGTTCCAGTCACATATTTTCCCAGCACAGATTTTTCCCAGTCACGTATTTTTCCAGTCACATTTTCCAGTCACAGTATTGTTCCAGTCCAGTATTTTTCCCACACAGTGTTGTTCCCCAGTCACAGATTTTTTCCGTCACAGTATTCCAGCAAGTATTGTTCCATCACAGTATTGTTCCAGTCCAGTTTTGTTCCGTCAAGATTGCCCCATCCAGTATAACCCATCAGCGATCCCACAATCGCTTCCTACCCAAAACACTTCTGAGGAATATATTCTTAGCTTTATTTAATATGTATGTAAAGAAATAGAAAGACAACCGTACATTAATTTTTATTTTAGTTCCTTTGGCACTGTGATTCAAAATATACATTATTTAACCTATAACCAGATAAAATCATCTTCATATACGAAAGTAAGGATTTTCTTTTTTTTTTTCAAAACTGACGAAAGCAAAATGTTTGAAAAAAAAGGCACAATATCCATGTTATTATAAGTACAATCTTGTACGTACATACGTACAACCATTGGCACATCTTTACGTATTCACATACCTACTTAGGAAATTTTCATATAGTCGTAAGAGACACTAACCCCTTGTCCGGTGTAAATTACTAAATGTGATAGAGAAATTTTTGTTTTTTCTTGTTAGGTCACACTGCCATGTGCCTACAGCTGCCATGTGTACCTACAGCTGTTTGGTATACATACAGCTGCGTTGTATGTATACCAAACAGTGTATATGTCAGCATATGTATGTACAGATGTATTACCCATACGAGATTATCATTTAATTTCTGTTTCGACAATAATAATAATATAATAATAATAATAATAATAATAATATAATAGAAATTATAGCAATAATAATAATAGCAATAATACTAATGATAATAATAATAATAATATAATAATAATAATAATAATAATAATAATAATAATAATAATGCATACATACCCAAGAGTTTTTTACTCACAGTTTTGTGAATAATAAATTCTTGATTAGCGATTACGAATGAAAAAACCTCCTTAAGTAACCCTTGGGCAGTCAAAGGGTTCAAACTAGCTAACCATTCAACAGAAAACGCATTTGTTTTTTACTGATGGTCGTACTCTTTACTCGAAAGGTTTTTGCTGCAATGTTGGTGTTTGCCTCAGACGAGAGGACCTCATAACACCAAAATGTTTATTGGTATCAATATATCATGTCCTAGAGCTATCATGTTTGATGTGAGCGTGACTTTCTTGGCAAGGAACAAGTGAGATAGTTATGGTGGTGAGATAGTATGGAGGTGAGATAGTATGGTGGTGAGATAGTATGGTGGTGAGATAGTATGGTGGTGAGATAGTATGGTGGTGAGATAGTATGGCGGTGAGATAGTGTGATGGAGAGATAGTATGGTGGTGAGATAGTGTGGTGGAGACAGTGTGGTGGTGAGATATGGTGGTGAGGTAGTATCGAGGTGAGATAGTATGGTGGTGAGATAGTATGGTGGTGAGATAGTATGGTGGTGAGTAGTATGGAGGTGAGATAGTATGGTGGTGAGATAGTATGGAGGTGAGATAGTATGGTGGTGAGATAGTATGGAGGTGAGATGTATGGAGGTGAGATAGTATGGTGGTGAGATAGTATGGAGGTGAGATAGTATGGTGGTGTGAGAGTATGGTGGTGAGATAGTATGGTGGAGAGATAGTATGGTGGAGAGATAGTATGGTGTAAGATAGTGTGGTGGTGAGATAATATTGAGGTGAGATAGTATGGTGGTGAGATAGTAAGGAGGTGGGGATAGTATGGTGGTGAGATAGTATGGTGATGAGATAGTATGGTGGTGTATAGTATTGTGGAGAGATAGTATGGTGGTGAGATAGTATGGTGGAGAGATAGTATGGTGGTGAGATAGTATGGTGGTAAGATAGTGTTGGTTGAGATAGTTTGGTGGTGAGACAGTATGGTGGAGAGATAGTATGGAGGTGAGATAGTATGGAGGTGAGATAGTTTGGTGGTGAGAGTAGTATGGTGGAGAGATAGTATGTGGAGAGATAGTATGGTGGTAAATTAGACACATGTGCAACGTATGCCGTATTCTATTCAAGATTGATGGATGACCACATCGACTCAAGGTTGAGCGACTGATTACCTCATTCTCCTCCTGCTCTTCAAGATTCTCCTTTGTATGGACTGATGAGCCACTGTGTGGCGAAACGTTTCTTCAATAAAGATACCCAAGAGTTGCACATGTGTCTAATTTATCAACAGTGGGACTGTCAGTACAGCAGTGCATCACGCATTACACCGTATAGAACAGTTAGGTATAGTTTTGTCCCTTTTTGGAAACTGATCACTCGACAGCATCTTCCTCAACAAGATTCACTCACCAGTAAACTGTAAAATATTTACCTCTAACTTGAGCATGTGTTTTCTATAATGAGAGCGAAAGCACAATGCAATATCATAAAATAGTGACATGTTAAAATTTTTTTTGTAAAATTTTTTCCAGACATTTGTCCCGCTGTAAATTTTTGAGAGTTTTGCTACCCAAACGCAAAAAAATGTTCGTTTTGTGATTTAGGCGCACACCCTGTTTCCCGCTACTGGTAAAGATTGCATTTGCCTAATGTCCTGGACGCTTTTGGAATTTAAAGGGCTTTCGGTTTTTTTAATTTTAAGGGGGTTTTGCTTTGGACCATTTTTTTTTTTTGAGAAATTGTTCACGAGCCTCGTGGGTTTAGTTTTGATGGGGAACCAAAATCATATTTGTCCTCTTGGTAATCTTCTTTATAATCTCGGAAAGTACATTAAATTTCTTCCTTTTATTTTTATTATTATTTTATTTTTTTATATTATTATTATTTTTTATTATTATTATTTTTACAGGGTATTTTAGATTTCAAAATGAACCCCCTAACATCGTTCTCACATTTGCTTCAAATGCAAGCAAAGTTCCATAAATTTTGGCTTACTCTCACCTTTTCCCCATTTTTTCCGTTTTTAAACCCCTAAGGGTCCAAAAAAATCGCGTTAAAATTCGAGTTTTTAAAAGTAATCTATTTTTTTTAAATATTTTTGAAATGTAACAAAAAAAATTAGAAAAAAGTTTTTTAACGTTTTAAAAGTAAAAAAAAAAGAAATCTACATTTTTTTTACATACTTCAGGTTGAAAAAATATATATACGTTTGGCCCTTTTAAAGGGGCTAAGACCACCACAAACGTTTCTCACCATAAAATTGTCTTTCCTTTTTAATGGCCCCATGTGTGACAAATCATTTTTAATAATAGTTATACTTTCCCACCCATTTTCTGGCAGTATTTCAAAAGATTCAGAGTTAAATAAAAACCCGGGGAGGGGCCGCAATTTCCCAAATTGCTGAATAAGTTTTTAAAATAACGAGCTTTTTTACTTTTTTTAAATTTTTGGTAACTTATGCAAAAAAACTAGGTCACACACACGAAAACAAAAATGGGTTTTTTTTTACATGATAAAGTCGGTTTTTTCCCAAACCCACATGAACAATAGTTGCACTTTGGTGTTCCCTTAAATTTGGGCTGTAAATTCTCTTTTTATGCGACATTTAGAGACATTCTGCTAATTAAGTTCTTTTGTCTTCTTAATTACTATTATTCCAACTCTGTATTATTATTATTATTATATTATTATTATTATTTTATTATTATTATTATTTTATTATTTTTATTGCTTTATTTTTTAAATTTATGTTTAAAAAAAATGTTAAATCAGCTCTCGTTTTTTCTAAACATTTCTTTTATTTTTTATCTGGTTTACTCATAATTTTTATTTCTTGCTAAACATTTTTCTATTTTTTTATCATGCCTTCTATTTTTAAATTCTCATCTCCCGTTCTTTTTCCCATAGTATTTTAAAATTATCAAAAATTTGGTTAAATTTAAACACTTTTATTGGACGTTCAATACCCAACTTCCAAGATTCTTGTGTAAACAAAAGATGGCTGTCTTTTCTGAAATTTTTTATCTAAGGTTCGTGTATGCATTTACTCGTGTATATAAATACCCCGTGATATTTTCAATGTATCTGTTAACTAATTACAGTATTGTTTCTTTTTAAATTGTAGTGCAGTGTTAGTTTAAAAATTATTCTGTGTGTACAGTAACAAACATAATATGAAAGTGATCATGCTTTTATTTTTAAATTCCCCTTTTTTTTTTTTTGGGGCCTCATTAAATTCATATAAGGCTTAGGTGGTAAGGCTAGGCTAAGAATTAGCTTAATTTAGGCTAGGTTGGGAAACCCCGGGTTTTTAAAAATTTTTTCCCCCTACTCAGAGGGAGCAAATTTTTGTCAAACAGAGAGCAGAGATAATGAGACCAATCCTCAGTAACGTAAGTATTTTTTGAGGGGGTCATCCCCCCCTGAGAATGTTTAATTCTGGGTTCTCGAACAATGGGAAACTGAAGGAGGGAGAATGTTATTTCGTCTGGAGTTAGATGTTAGGTACTGAATTTTCGAGAGATTTGGGAGGGGAAAAATCATAGAAAAACCGGGGAATCGAAGAGCACTGAAAAGGTCGACTGTACTGTAGACAGGTGACGCCCATGCTAGAAGGTCGACTGACCCATGCTAACGGGTCGACGGGCCCTTTCTAACAGGCCCACGGCCCATGCTAGACAGGTCGCTGGCCCATTAACGGTCGACTGGCCCGGCTAGTATCGACTGACCATGCTAGACAGGTTGATTTGGCCCCCATGCTAGATAGGTCGACTGACCCATGCTAACAGGTCGACTGGCCCATGCTAAAAGGCGACTGACCCATGCTAACAGGTCGTTGGCCCATCAAACAGTCGAAGGGCCATTGTTTTTTCCCCTTGAAATTTTCACCTCCTTTTTCATTTTCCATTAGGATTTTGGAAACATCGGTCCCCTTTTTGCTTTCTCTACCCCAAGGTTATCACTAGGCCCTTTAAACCTGTCTTCGAAGAGCATTCCTCTTATTCTGGACTTACTGATTGTAAACCCTTAAAAAATTTTTGGCGGGGTTTTACAAGGGGGACTTTATCGGGGACGGTACACAATGACTAAACAAAAAATACTTGTGTTGGGGACTAAGACTTATCAAAGTTCTTCAACTGTTCTTGTGTGTGTGTGTGTGGGGTTGTGTGTGTGTGTGTGTGTGTGTTGGTGTGGGTGGTGTGTGTTGGTGTGTGTACATCTAAGGGAAACATAAAACCAAAAAAAGGGGGGATTGTAACAGTCTTTGCTTCATCCTCTTTCCCCGGGGTCTTTTCACCCTCTGAGCACTAATTACAGGATATGTACAATTACAGAGTATAGTTAAGTTACAAGTATATTACTAAGTTACAGAGTATATGTACTAATTTTACAGGAAATATTTACTAAGTTACAGAGTATATGTATAAGTTAAGATATTATACTAAGTTACAGATTTAAAAATACTAGTTACAGATTATATTATAAGTTACAGAGTATATTACAAAGTTACGAGTTATATACTAATTTTCAGAGTATTATTACAAATTACAGAGTAATATACAATTACAGAGTATATATACAAAGTTCGAGTATATATACAAGTTAAAGTTTTTAAATCCCAGTTTTCTCGCCAAACCTAGAAGCTAAAAGGGAATGCATCGATTGAAATAGATGTAAAAATTATTTTTTGCATTGGAAATTAAATTATTTAAAAAGGAAATAAAAAAAATTTTAATGTTTAATTAATTTTTCTTAGAAAAGAAATACTACCAATTTTTTTTAAATTTTTTACTCTCACGAAAAATCCTATGCTTAAAAGAATTTCGTGCATAAAGAAAATGGAATTTGGGGGTGGGTAAAGGGCCCTTTTAAAGTTCATTAAAATTTTCCAAAGAGCCTCTTTTAGGGTTTCCCCAAAGTGTATTACAAACCCAAAAGAGTTCCCGCTCTCTTCCCCTTTTAAACACCTTCCGCCTTTCCTTTCCCTTCCCTTTACCTCTTCTGTTCTTTATCTTTCTTCCGTTTTCCCGGCTCATTTCTTCCCCAAAACAACGCAAACGAGCGTTTGTGGGGAGACATATAAAACCCCTTTTTTTAAATAAAGAATTATGTCATATGTATTAAGTTAATTTGCCACGAGGGAGGTTTTTGTTCCATTTCTGAAATGGGTACTAATCTCGCCTAAACGCATCACCTTTTAAAAATATGAAGCCTTTCAAAACAGGAAAATTAAATTTTTTAAACGGGGAATTTGGGGAATGAAAATTTTCACACAATTTTACATATAAATGATAAAATTGCACCAAAATTTAATTTTTCACTCTTCCCTTGTAAATAAAAAGACGCCGTTTTAAGCGTATGAGGCTATACCACCAAGGTTTTGGAAGATTGAGGCATTCAGGCCCTGGAAGGGATTCAAAAAACTTTTTTTATAGGGCAAGTGAAGGGGCCAGTTTTCCCAACGTCGGAAACTGAAACCGATATCAAGAGGTGCTCTCGGTGGTAATAAAATTTTAAGTTATAATCCCCCCTTTTGGGGTATTTTTAATTTGCCTAATTTATATATATTATATATATATACAGTGGACCCCCGCATAACGATTACCTCCGTGCGACAATTTGAAAGGGGTTTTTTATGTAATGCTTTGTACGGTATGTTTGGGGGTCTAAAAGGGGACAAAATCTACTTCACAATTTTTCTTAGGGAAAAAATTTCGGTCAGTCCCTGGCACCTGAACAATTTCGGGTGAAAAAAAAACGTAACCCGGGGGGCCCCTTTAAATATATATAAATATATATATAATATTATAATTATATATATATATATATTAAAAATTTATATATTTAATAATGTTGTGTGTGTAAATATAGGGAGGTACCACCCTGGCATGCCCTAGGCTCATCCTCAGAGAAAAGAATAAACTTGCTTCAGGAAAACTAAAGGGTTCTCCAAAGGTTTGGAATTTTCTCCTACCACCCCAAATTTTTTTTAAATATATTTTTTTTAAAGACAAAATCGTTACAAAAAAATTTACAAAAATAAAATATATAATATATATATATTATAAATATTTAATAATATAATATATATATATAATATGTCGTGCCGAATAGGCAGAATTTGAAATTTTGGCTTAAAAGAAACGCTAATTTTTGCCATATAGGAAATGAAAATTTGTGAGCAATAATTTCCCCAAAAAAATCATTCTGAACCTAGCGAAAAAAATATATTTCACTGTGTTTTTTAGTTTTAAATTTTGTAAACAAACTAAAATACTTTTGTTGGGGTAGGCAAAAAAAATTGCTTTTGTTATAATTAGGTTAGGTAAGGGTTTTCTAAGATTTTTTTTGGTGCAAAAAATTTTTTTTACATTTCATTAATAAAAATTTATCTTTAAAGTATAAGAGAAAATTTTTAGAAAGGACTTAATTTTAAATATTTCTGGAAACTGCCCCATTTTTACTATTCGGCAAAATAGCGAATAGCGCAAAAAAAATGCTGCAAAAGGAATAACAGGAAAATGGGTCGATGGATCTATAATTTCCTCACTAACGGGCACCTACGGGAAAGCTCGTTCCACAAGGCACGACTCCCCCCATCTTGTTTTCATCCCATACCACATAAAAAGGATGTCGCCCAGCACCGTGTCTTCCTTTGCAGATGACACCCGAATCGCATACAGTGCTTCCATTCAACACTGGGGCTCCGGGGACATCAAAAAAATCTTTCTTTGGGCTGCAGAAAACAATATGAAGTTAAAAGATAAAATTTCAATTCCAGATAGGGAACACGGGGAAAAATTAAATCTTCATAAAGTAAAAAAAAAAATTTCTGAAAAATAGAGCGAAAACCAATTCAAAACCTGAGAGTGATCATGTGGGAGGATCTCCCCTTCAAGGGACCATAATTTTGTATCAATCGACTGCAAGAAAAAGGGACGGGATGGATAATGAAAACCCTTTAAAACTAGGGGGGCCCAAGCCCATATGACACTCTTCAGGTACTTGTTCTATCTAGGTGAATATTGCGCCACAACAGCACCTTTCAAGGCAGGGAAATTGGGCCGGACCTAGAAAATGTCAAGAACTTTTACGGCGCGCATAAAAGGGGATAAAACACCTAATTACGGGAGGCTTGAGTTTTCCCAAACCGTATTCCCGGGAACGCAGGAGGGAGAGTACATGTTATATACCCTGGAAAATCCAGAGGGATAGTACGAACTTTTCACACGAAAATCCTCACTAAAAGCAAAAGACTTGGCAGACATGCACCATCCCCCCAATGAAAACAGGGGGGTTTAGCCCCTTAAAGCCTACAATAATGTCAGGGGCCCCAAAATGTTAACGCCTCCCCAACATAAGGGGTTACCAACAGCCCCTGGCAGTTTCAAGCGGCATGGAAAGCACCTAAAGCAGTTTTCCCGACCACCGGGGGGTGTGCTCGTACTTGGGTTTGCTGCAGCCAGCATAAACAGCCTAGTTGATCAGGCTCTGATCCCCCAGGAGGCCTGGCACAGAAACCGGCCGCGGGGCGTTTTTCCCCCCCGGAATCTCTCCAGTAAAAATCCAGGTAATATTAAAAATTAAAAATATATATATATTTAAAATATAAATTTTATATATATATATATTTTTTTTGGGGGGGGCTTTTCTTTTTTTAAAAAAAAATATTTTTTTTTTTTTTAATAATGTAAATATTTTTTTTTTCCCAAAATGTTTTAAAACCAGCTTTAATTAAAAAGGGGAATAAATTACTGCTTTTTAAATTAGTTATAAAAATTTTAAAGTTATTTAATATTTAAGAAAGTTTTAAATTTTCACTGTGTTGTCTTGTTTTTTTTTAATAAAACCAAAAATTATGTTTTCATCCTTAAGCAAAAAAAATCTAAAAAAGAGATGAGTAGAGTATATCCGGGAAATTCTGCAAAAAAATGGGGTCTTTTTTCAGGGAAAAGTTTTCGCCACACATGGCTTCACATCCAAAAACAAAGAGGGTAAGGAGAGGTTGGGGTTTGAGGGAATCAGTCCCTTAGCCTGGAGTTTATGTGTTCAATCACAAGTTTTTGGACTGAACACTCGACTTGGGTGAGGGGATGATTGCCTCAAATTTTCTTTTTCTTTTCACCTTTTTGCTTTTTTTTGGACTGATGAAGCCACTGTGTGGGGAAACGTTTCCCCCAAAAAAGATTCCCATAGTTGCATAAATGCTCAATCTTAACTTTCGGTTTTTTTAACATTCTCACAGTGTGAATTCGCTGAGGTTTTTTAAATTCTCATTATTGTTTATATTTTCCGTGATGTTGTTCAGGTGAAGGCAACCTTAAAACCCCAAAAAAAAGACAACTTTAACCGGGAGACTATCGACTTAGCAGAGAGATAGATGCATTAAATGACACCTGCAGTTTTTTTCCTCGTGATAAATAGACAAACCCCAAAATTTCAATAATTCAGTAATGACCGAACGAATTAAATATAATTGTTAGGAAATCACGGAAAGAAACCCAATCAACATATTGAATACAAAGGGAAATTGTTTTTACAACTCAATTAATAGTTTTTCAAACCCGGAACCCCAAAAATTCAGCACTCGAAAAATATTAAGGGTTCCCCTTAAAAATTGCATCAAGTGGGAAGTTTTTCTTTGGGAAAATTTTTTTTGTGCTTTGTTATATGTTGTTTTGAGGGAAATTTTTTCCCCTGCTGGGGAAATATTTTTTAAGCGTTTAATGTAAAATACACTGAAGAGGAAAAAAATTTTATCTTTTTAATGTTTTAAATATACAAATCGTTTGCACTAATTGTTTAAGGTAGAAGAAAAAATATTTCATATGAGATACAGAACAACGGGTGGCGAGGGGGAAATTGAGTGAAGTTTTTTTTTCAATTCGAACTCGTGGCCTCAAATCGAAAATGAAGTTCCAGGGGGGAGCAAGGAGAGGCGACGAAAAAAAGATCGGGGAAAAAAATTTGACGTTCCTTTTTAAGGGGGCTTCAACAAAAAAATCTTCAACACAACAAAACTTGGAGTTTTTAGAGGGGTGAAATAAAATTGGGGTTTTTGGTGCGTGTATTTTGTATGGGGGTGTTGGGGTAGGAGCGTATGGAATAGGCTTTGGGGGATGTGGGTGTGTGTATGTATATGTTTTTTGGGAAGGTTATGCATGGTTGTTATAATGTGTGTTTTATGAAGGGCTTGCCCGGTTGTGTTTGCGAGGTTTTGTCTAAAACCAAAAAAACTGTCAAAAATTTTTGTTCCTTTCAAAACAAATATGACAAAGGCTCATTCTATACCAACTCTTGAAATTTCCTTCACTTTTCTTTCCCGTAATTTCATTTTCCCCTGGGTTTTCTACCCTTTTAAAGAATTTTTTCCCCAACATTCCTCCCTGAGGGTTAGTATTTGAATTCCTTTTCCTTTGTTTTCCCTCTCATCACTTTTTTAAAATGCTTCTTCCTCTACCCTAGCGAACCTTATGCGTCGTTTTTTTTTTTCCTCCTTCTTCTTCCCTGGGGGTCAGGTTTAATTATACCTAACTCATTCAAATCCCTATTTCTGGCCTGGGGTGAAAAAAATTCTGTACTTCCCGGTTCAGAACGACTTCCCATTTTGTGGTCTATTCCCCTTGCGAACCCCTTTTAAAAGGGTACAACGCAATGTGCATTGTCTAAAATTCCTTTTAAAGTTTCTGAAGGCGTTCTGTAATTTTTAGTCTCTAATCTGCTGAGTTATAGTATATTTAATTCTGGGAATAGTTTTCCCGTAATTTTTGCATCAAGTCCCCTTTATTTTAATTTTTCCCATTTACACCCCGAAGTGTCTTTTTTGTCCCCCCCCAATTTCTATATTTTATTTATTTGGATTAAATCCTGGTAGTCATTTTTTTTTTGACAGAGTTGTTTAACTTCGTAAATCACGAAACAGAATCAGGGCCCCCGGGTTAACGATTTTTTTTCCCTCAAAAAGGGAGTTAGGGGGGCCATACTGTCCCCAATTTTTTCCCATAAGAAATATTGTGAAGTAATTGTCCATTTTTAGACCCCCCAAAATACAGTACAAAAGCACTTTCATAAAAAAACCCTTACAAATTTTGGGCGCATTTGGAGGTAATCGTTTTGCGGGGGTTTCCCCTGAAACATTGCAAAAAAGGAAAGGGGGGGGTTTGACCTAGACAATGAAGTCTATAAAACTCACAGCCCATGGGCAAGGCCACACACGGCTGTAGATTTAGGACTTCTTCCACATTGAAATCCCCCTCCTTTTTCCGTGACAAACTTTTATTTACCGCTTCCTTTTTATAGTTTCGTTTTTGTCTCTTTAGTTCAGTACAAGCGATTAATACCCTTGGCACATTTACGTATATTAGAAAGGTCAGTACGATCCTTGGGGGGTCCATTTGTTAAACTCACCCCTCCCCCTGTTTTATCTTTATCTTGTCCTCTGTTCGTCCCAATATTTTCCTGGGAACCCCTTGTTTGCGCTTTTTTGGGGTCAATCCTCTGTATAGTACTTAATCTTGTGCCTTCTCGTCAAAATGGCCGACCGCACCTCTCTTTCGTTAACAATTTTTCCGGGATTCTGTCAAGAATTCCCAAAAAAATTCCAAACCCGGGTTTCCCTTCCCCAAATTATGCTATTAAATTCCCTATAGATTCTTCTCTCCTCCTTTTCTCTCCCTCTCTCTCTCTCTCTCTTCTCCTTCCCTCTCTCTCTCTTCTCTCTTTTTCTCCGTTCATACAATGTTGTAACGGTTAGGTAAGAGCACCTTTTTTTACAACTAAGAGCTATTTTTCACCCAACTCACTCCCCTCTCTCTCTCTCTCTCCTCTCTCTCTCCTCCCCTCTCTCTCTCTCTCTCTCTATCTATCATTATCTATCTTTTTTCTTTTATCTTCTCTGTCTTTGGGCTATCTCTCTTGTTTAAACTTTCCCGCAAGTCAAAATTACACCGTCAGTACACATTTGTAATTGGTATTGTCAATCCCCCAGCTAATCTTTATGATCACATAGTGGGGAGTGTATGACGTATGGAGGTATTATGTGAAAGAGAATTTGGGTAGGGTTATGGGGGTTGGTGATATTTGGGCCCGGGGTAAGGGGCAAGGAAATGTATGATTACAAGTGGGTAATAAGCATATTTTTCTAAGCAATTCATCAAAGCCTAAAACGAAGTAGAAGAATTTTTTTGACGACGTTTTTGCACTTCCTGGACCATTTTCAGGTCACGATGGGGCAAGAAATGTGGAGAAGGGGCCTTTAAAAAAAATACGGTAGAGGGCGGGTGAAAAAGGGAAATGATGGTAGCAACAGCATAGAGTTTTGTTTTAAGATTTTATTTTGGCAAATTTTTGTAGTAGTGGTGGTAGATAAATGTCAAAAGGGTTTTTGTAGAATAAAACAAAAGAACAGAGGGGGCTAGGAGATTTAATTGACTACTTAGCAGGACCAGGAGAGAGAATGTGTGTTTTTAAATTACAAGTCGGGGGTTTTTTTAAAAACTGAACTCTCTAACACCTGAAACCCAAGGGAACGAAGAAATGCTCGACTAATTTTCCCAAGCTACGAAAGGAAAAAAAGAAAGAGGATATTTCAGAAAACAGGGAAAAGGGAAAGAAATAAGAAAACAATGAAGAAAAAAGGGAAAAAAAGGGGAAGGGAAGCCAGGTCACAATTTCATAAGACTACATTTTAAAATGTTTAACAAAGGGGGAATCTAAGGAAGAAAAGCCCAACTAAAATTAATGTAAGGAAAACAGGGAAAAAGGTTGATTAACAAGACAGTCATAAAAGGCAAAAGACAGGTGGCAGTAAATAGTAACAGAGGGGCCATCAATGGGATGGGTTTTGATCTCTGACTGACAGAAAAGAGGTAGGGGGTTTTTTAAGGAAAATCTCTTGCAATCTTTACGTCTGAAAGGGGGGGCGCCGGTTTACAAAGTAGGAGAAGAATTGGAAAACTTACAACACATGGGAACTTTTTTGAAAAACGTTTTTCCCCCAGTGGCTTCATCAGCCAAAACAAATAGAAATGGGTAAGGAGAGGAAAGTTTAGGGAATCATCCCTCAACCCGGAATCGAGTATTCATCCTTCCAATTCTTCAACTTGTGGGTTTTTTTTAAAACCAACATACACGTCAAAGTAGGAGAGAACAAAAGTACAAAACTGAGTAAAAAAACGGGAAAATCGTTGCCAGGGGAAAAAATTAAAAAAAATTACTGAACTGAGAAAAAAGGTATTAGTTAAGGAAAAAGCAGTTTTTTTTGTCTAAAGAACGAAATGGGGGGGAAAGCTAATAAGAGGGAAAAGTCACCGGGGGGAAATGGCCATGACGAGACAGAAACTGAGAGACAGATACGAAGGACCTGCTTTAGTGGACGCAGCTGGAATAGTACAGTGATGATTTTGGTAGTGTATTTAAGCATAAGCGATGAAGACTGGAATTGAACCAGAAGAGATATTCAAAAGTCATCATATGTTAGGACGCAGTGCAATTAATGCGACGTATTATTGTGGAAAACGTTTCCTCTCCGGGGGCTTTGTGAAGTTTTTACAAGCAATGCAGACAAAAAAAAGGGTTTAATATTTACACACTTCCCGATTGTACCAAAAACTCGCTTTAGTTACCAATCAAAAGCGATCATGAGCGAAGAAAATGAAAAATTGAAACTTTTTTCATTATCTGACACTTAGGTTTAGCCTTCCTACACCTTTTGGGGTAAAACCATGGGTTCTTCTGGTCTTCCCTTTTATTTCTGTTGCCCTTGGGAACAAACCCCTCTCCTCTGCCTCCTTACATTTTTTTTATCAAGTAGTCAATCATTTTGTTTACGATTACCTCCCAAAATTCTCTTCCCACTGCAGGAAGTTCTTCGTGCCTGTGTAGAAACCCCCCTTTTGTAGTTTTTGGGTTCTACCATCCCACTCATGTCACCCTTTGGGACTTGTAACTCTACTATGCATTCAAGGCTCAGAACCACGTATCACTAACTCGAGGGGCCTTTCATATGTGATGTCCGAGCTACTCAGGGTAAATACGAGGTCCAGACTCGCTGCATCATCCTCGCCACTCTCTCTCTCTGGTGGTATCCCTAACATGTTAATGCATGAGGTTTCCAGTGCCACATCCATCACCCTTTGCTCTCCATGTTTCGGGACCCCCATGTGGGTCCAAGTTTTCCCAATCAATTTTCCTTGTGATTGGAATCACCCATAACTAGTAACTTTGCTCTACCCGTGACAGCTCTTCTGGCCACCTCAGCTAGTGTGTCCACCATTGCTATGTTGCTCTCTTCCTATTCTTCTCTTGGCCTCCTCTAGTTCTTTGGGGTCGTACATCACGGAAATGACTACCTTATGTCCCCCAGACTGAACTGCACCTACTATGTAATCCCTTTCGACCATTTCGTTCATTCCTTCCATTTCCTTAAATCCCCATCGGTTTTTAATGAGCACTGCAACTCCTCCTTTCCCTCTGCTCCCTCTATCTTTCCTCAGGATCTGATATCCGGGTGGGATATGTGTATGTGTGTGTGTGTGTACTCACCTAGTTGTGGTTGAAAGAGGTCGAGTCATAGCTTCTGCCCCCCCCCGTGTGTGTGTGTGTGTGTGTGTGTGTGTGTGTGTGTACGTACTCACCTAGTTGAGGTTGCGGGGGTCGAGTCCGAGCTCCTGGCCCCGCCTCTTCACTGATCGTTACTAGGTCACTCTCCCTGAACCGTGAACTTTATCTACCCCTGCTTAAAAACAGTATGGATCCTGCCCCACTACATCGCTTCCAAAAATTATTCCACT
>NW_026508955.1:0-10000 GCF_026875155.1 Cherax quadricarinatus
AGGACCCCCAGGCAGGTGCCCTTTCTCAAAATACTCAACAAAACCCCATAACTGGTTTAACAGCAGTCTTGCCAGAAGAACACAGACATACTAATTCCAAAGACTCTCTAGCATATAATAACATCTCTCAGAGTGAATGTACTGTACTTCAAACTTCACAAATGGTTCCTGTCCTCTAATAATGTTAGTGAGACACATTTCTTCAAGCAGCTACACAAATAATTTAGTTTCCTACAAGATACTGAACAGCAGCTCAGTTGGAATTAAATGATCTTGTGTCATATTGTACATTTATATATCTTTTAAATAACAAAAAAAAGGCACAATACCGTGACTGGAACGATACACAAATAACCCGCACATAAAAGAGAGAAGCTTACGACGACGTTTCGGTCCGACTTGGACCATTTACAAAGTCACACTAACCAGAGGTACGAACGAACGAACGAACGAACGAAAGTTCAGGTAAGATCCCAAATGGGATGAGCGGGGAAGACGGGACAGACGAAGAACAGTGCTGGAGAGGAGTGTTCTTAGTCGTAGAAATAGAGCCAGGGCTTAACCCAGCAGCGAGGCGATCGTGGGACAGATATTGAGAAGAGAAATTCAGGCTCTTCTGTTGGGACTCCGGTGGGGTGAGCGGGAAGGATGGGACATGCGACGTTTAGAGCTAGAGAGGAGTGTAGAACTGAGCCATGTCTTAACCCAAAGGGAAGGCGAACGGGATCAGAGAATGGTACCTGTCATAGAAGGTACCTCTCGGAGAATCCAAGGCTATTGTAAATAGGGTTAGGAGCAGGATCATGAAAGGGGAGTAGAAAAGTTGTTTTGGGTTTTTGTGTCTGCGAATGTCTTCGTCAAGGAAGAGGTCCAGTAGTCATGTCGTGTCACGAGTTTGTCAATCTGTCTGTCACTGAGCGTCTTCCAGTACAAAATTCAGCGCAGGGATGTCTAACTGGTCATGTAGAGACTCGCATGTGGCGAAGTCCTCCCATCTGACATCAAGCACCCGCGCAGCGCCTTGTTCTGGACACCTGCAGTTTAAGTAAGTTTGCTTTTGCTGCAAGAGAGGGGGCTAGGGGAGAGTAAGTTATCAGTGGACGTATAAGTATTTGTAGAGGTGTAGTTTGGTGCTTTTGAGAGGCATTTTTTCAGCTTGTAGAGGCCCGCAAGGGCCTTACTAGCTATTGCATGCCTTGAGTGAATGTGTCCGTGTAAGCGTAGAAGGAGTCAAGATTAACGCCAAGGACAGTGACAGATTGTGTGATGGGGATGTAAGGGGCGGGTGTCAGCTGTTCTGAGCTCGACAGGTAATGGAGGGTCACGTTTTCTGTAGTTAAAATATGTAAAGCTGGATTTGGGCTGCATTGGTTTTGATCTCCATTTTGTTCCAGATGGCTATCCTGTCGACCTCATTTTGTGTTTTTGTGTGTGAGTGAAATCTATTTTGGGCATGAGTGATAAGTTGTGTAATGTCGTCTGCATAGGCTATGTGATGGAGTTTTGGTATACAGGTGTTGGAATGTCGTTAGTGTATAAAATGTAGAGGGTAGGGGAGAGGACAGATCCCTGGGGTACTCCAGCATTTAGTGTTAAGTAGTCGGAGTAACAGCCTTGGAATTTGATTCTCTGGTAGGGCCGTCTAGGAAGTGCAGAGGAGTTTACGAGTAGTGGGGAGGCGGGTTAAGTTAGTGCAGAGTTTGTACTTGACCCCTTGGTGCCAGACAGTGTCAAAAGCTTTTTCAACGTCTTTTGCAACCAGGGCTGTCCTGTTTCTTTGTTCTGTGTTTATGTGGATGTATTTGAGAATGATGTTAATGCATCTTGTGTGGATCTGTGTGTTCTGAAGCCAAAGTGCCCATCAGAAAGTAGAGAGTTGTGTTCCAGGTATCTGCGAGGCGATGGTTGATGATTTTTCAAAGAGTTTTCCTAAAGTTTCGAGGAGGCTGATAGGGCGATAATTTCTAGGTCAGAGTGGTCCTTTTTTGGGTTTAGGAAGGGGGATAGCAGTAGCAGCTTTGAAGAGGAAGGGAAGTATCCAGAGGCAAGGAGGCATTGAGGTTTGTGTAGGCAGTGATGATAGAGTCAGGAAGGTGTTTTAGGATAATATGGTTTAGGCCAGAGGCGCGCGGGAGCCTTGTGAGAAGGGTTTCCTGAGGAGAGTTTAATGTCTGTGTTGGTGAAAGGAGTGTCGAGTTCTTGGAGGAGGTAAGAGAGTCTAATGAATGTGGCTATCTGGTGTTGTATCTTGTGTGTGTGAAAGTGTTCCAATTTCTTTGTTCTGAATGTGTTGAATAACGTTAGGGTGAGGTCTGTGAGGGGGGAAGATGTTCTCCCCAGATGTGTTTGAAGATGTTGGTAGCAGCCTGCGGGTCTGAGATGTGTGTGTTGTTGTGGGTGATTGTTTGAATTGTTTTGGTGGGTATTTGCCTTTTTATTTTTTTGATAAAGTTCCAGAAGGCTTTAGTGTTTTTAATACACTTTTGTCAGCTTGTTGAATGAGTTGTGACCATGATTGTTGTGGTCTTGGTCTAGACTGTAGAATTTTTGTTTCTAAGGTAAGTGAGATATAATCGAACTTGATTAAATCTGTGTGTGTTGTAGAGGAAGCGGTTGTGGTAGCAGATAATTAGTCTTCTTGTTCTGAGTGACGGTTTGAAGGAATAACGAGTGGTGTGAGTTTTTTTTGGGTATTGCGTTGTTGGCTGCTTGTGTAATTTGGTGTCCTGGATGAGATCAATTTGAGCATCCGATGTCGAGATAGGTTTGTTGTTATAGTCATAGGTGAGGTAATATTGTCTATGTGTTGTTTGAAAGCATCCCAGTCAGCGTTCTTGTAGGAGAAGGAAGGTGTGGTTGGAATGAGGATAGGTTGGAGGAGATGTGCAAGATGACTGGGATGTGATCAGAGCCTGTAATAGGGCCAGGTGAATGTAGTGTTGAAATAGAGAACTGGCTCGGTTTGCCAAAATGATGTCGGGTTTGCCTTGGCCCGTGTGATTGAAGAAGGTATTGAAGTCGGGGCCGAGATGAATTTAAAGGTTTTATGGTTAGTGAAGTTGAGTAATTGGTGACCAAGTTGGTTGTTACTGGTGGGGATGAAAGGCGGTGTGATTGGCATTCATGTCAGCTAGTAGGTATTTGGTGTGTTGGTGTAGTTAAAGGGACTAAGGAAAGGTCCGTGTATGTTGAGAATAGTGTTTGGGCGAGCATAGGGGGTGAAAAAGAAAAAGGGGCCAAGGTGCGTGTTTTATTCTGACTGCAAGACAGTGTTGGTGAATAAAAGGGAAATTGGGAGAGATTCATTTTTTATGTTGGATTTGACAAGGATGGCAACCCCATCGTGGGATCAAAAGGGGGCATGTATGCAGTATAACCATAATGGCGGATACTTTTGAGGGCTTGAGGCAGGTACTGTTTAGCAAAAAAATTTTGGGTCTCTCTGCTTAAAGGAGCTCGGCCAGTAGGTGTCAAATAGTAAAGTAAGAACGTACGTTGAACTGAATCACTTTAAACATGATTTAATGGTTTCGTCATAGCAAAGTTAATGTCGGAGGAGTTTGGATTAAAACCTGTGATAGTGGTGCATCAGTGGATGCGAGTTTGTAGGGGTTACGGACCCCGTTTCTGGAGGGGGAGGGAAGAGATGGATCTGTTTTTTTGTTTCTTTTGTATGTCTGTCAGAAGTTGGGCAGGGTTTTGGGTTGAGTGGATTTTTTCTGGAGGGTGTGGAGTTGGACCTGGATGAAGTTTTGGTTTTGGTGGAGGAGGGGCAAAGGTAGATGCAGAGGAAGTGAAGCTTTGTAGGGATGAGGAAGTGGAAGCTATGGTACTGGGTAAGGAAGTGGAAGCTTTGTTGGGATGAGAAAGTGGATAAGGAGGTCGGGGAGGGGGTCGTAGCACAGCATAGGGGTGTTTGTGGGGGGGTGGAAGTAGTGAAGAGGGTAGGGGGAGAGAGCTTGTGGTGTAGGAAGTGGGGGTGGAGAGAGGGAGGAGGTAGAGGTTGTAGAGCTTAGAAGAAAGGCAGGAGGAGGGATAATTAAAAAGGAAGATTGTTACGGACAAGATTAGAATTTAAGACATGTGAGTAGTCTGATTGGTAGGCTTGAAGAGATTACCCATCCAGATGGGCAGGGAGGGCAGTGGCAGTTAGTTTATGTAGTTCCTAGTGTGGGTGTAGTGTAGAAGGAAGGTGTTATAGTCTTGATTGATGTTTTGAAGTGTGTAAGTAGGAGGGTAGACAAGTGCGGGTAAACCCAGGCATTGGGGGTAGGGGTGGAAGTATTTTAGGAGGGGAGTGGGAGGAAGGGGTTGGGAGGGGGAGGTTGGTTTCTCTGAGGGTGGAGAGAATGTCTTTTCTAGTAGGGCAGGAATTTGCAACTGCAGTGTGTGACCCACCGCAGTTAAACATTTTAAGGGGGAGGTTGCAAGTGTTCCAGAAGTGGCCAGTTGTTGAACATCTGGAGCAGGTTTGTGTGGAAGTGCATGAGACTTTGTCGTGGCCGAATTTGTAGCATTTCAGACATTGTGTGATGGGGTGAAAGTTTGGGGTGAAGAGGGAGTTTGGAGGAATGCGGATGGGCTTGGCAAGGATTCCTTGGATTGAAGAGTGTAGAGGCGTCAGAAGGAGTTGAAGAGTGTATTTTGAGGATGGTAGAGTTTTCAGGTCTATAAATATCGTCAACAGAGACTTTTTGTTCTTAGTACTAGTCTTTGATTAAGTCTTTTTGTCTGTGTCATAGGCAGTCAGGAGAGGGAAAATCTACATGTTTTGCGATCATTGTGCATTTGGCGCGGTGCTCAGGATCCAAATAATAGTGAAGCCTGCATTGAGAAGTTTTTGTCTGGGCTCGGTTTAGGTGTAAAGTTTCCTAAGAATGTCTGTCAAGAAGTAGTTTGAATCCAGAGTTGGTTTTAAAGACTTTATACTGAGGAGCGCCAGTGATCTGGTACAGTAAATTTCCAGGACAGATAGTGGCATGATCAGATTTAGAGTATTTGAGGTTAAGCGAGAAAGAATTGGCTTGGAAGAGGTGGGGGCAGGTAGGCCTTAGAAGCAGGAGTAGGGACAGAGTAGAGGCAGGTGTTGGCAGTAGAGGGGGTAAGGGGAAGGAGGTGGAAGGCATTGCAGGCATGTAAATTAGATTGGGGGCCAATCCTGTGAGAAAAATTGGCTGGGCAAGTACGTGTGAAGTAGACACACGTACTTGCCTGGTTATAACTTTAAAGTTTCTTGTGGAGTCCGTCTCTGGAGGCACAGGACACTGAGGAGGGGAGCTGTAGCTTGATGGAGCACTGTGTGCCCTGAACTGGCTGTAAGGCATGCAGACCACACTACAGGCTGAGGGGTGGAGACTTCAGACAGCAACAGGAGTGCAGAGGAAGCTTCTGCCCTTGGGGAGGCAGCCACCGACGCACCAATCCTGATGGTGAAGACGAAGGTCCAGTAACCACCACTCGTGAAGAGAACAACTCTGGCTGTGAGTGATGAGGAAAGCCAACACTAGTGAATGGCGAGCAGACTTCACATACAGGCCCGAGGCGTGGGGACTTCAGACAGCAACAGGAGTGCAGAGGGAGGCTTCCTCCCTTGGGTAGGCAGCCACCGCGCACCAATCCTGATGGTGAAGACGAAGGTCCAGTAACCACCACTCGGTGAAGAGAACAACTCTGGCTGTGAGCGATGAGGAGAGCCAACACTAGCTGAATGGCGAGCAGACTTCACATACAGGCTGAGGCGTGGAGACTTCAGACAACGGCGAGGAGAGGCAACACTGGCTGTATAGCGTGTAGACTACACGTACAGTCTGGAGCGTGGAGGCTACAGATAGCAACAGGAGTGCAGAGGGAGGCTTCCTGCCCTTGGGTAGGCAACCACCGACGCACCAATCCTGAAGGTGAAGACGAAGGTTTAGTAACCACCACTCTGAGGATAGTCACACTCAACACGGGGTAATTAGAGAGGAGAGATCGTTCGTCGATGGAGCTGTGTGTCCAATGAATGTGTGAACCAGAGGTGGAGCAGGACGGCTATATATAGGCAGGAAGAGGTGGTGGTAGTAGTAGTAGTAGTACAAGATTGGTATATAATACCGACAAGATGAAATTAAGACACATGTGCAACACCCGGGCATCCCTATCATAGACGTTTCGCCATCCAGCCAGCCACTGGATGGCGAAACGTCCACAACAAAGACACCCCAGGGCCCGCACAGTCTCTTAATTTCATCAGTAGTAGTAGTAGTAGAAGTAGAAGAGGTAGTAGTAGTGGTAATGGTAGAAGATGTGAATAAGGAGGACGAGCCAGTCCAAAACAAAGGAAGGGGAGCACTGCAAGAGAGCTAGGTGACCACAGAGGGAGAGCAAGTGCACAGAGGTGCGTGAAAGGGGAAGCGGTGAAATAAATGAAGAAGGAGCAGAAACACGAGACAGAAGAAAGACAACCCAGAGGAGAAAAAGGAAAGAGGAAAGGGAAAGAGGGAGAAGAAGAAAAAGAAAAGGAAATATGAGGAGTCAGGTTAAGTCACGAGTGTTCTGAAGTTTGGAGCATTTTTACAATGTAGTGGGAGAGGAAGGCATCTACAGAGACAAAGCCAGGGCTAAGGTTCATACAAGGAAATTTGTGTTTTAGAGAGGATTCAACTAGACAGCGACTGTTCGAGTTGGAAGTAGGGAAGACAGTTTCAGCAGAAGACCAGTCAATAGGATGGCTATGATCTCTGACGTGACAGAAAAGAGCATTGTTAGTGTCGGCAAGCCTAATACTATTTTTGTGCTCCTTAAGTCTGTCAGAGAGAGATCGACCAGTTTCTCCGAAGTATTGAAGAGGACAGGAGGAGCAAGAAATAGAGTAGACACCAGGAACATCTGTAGAGGGAGGATAGGTAAGATAAGATTTCGTTCGGATTTTTAACCCCGGAGGGTTAGCCACCCAGGATAACCCAAGAAAGTCAGTGCGTCATCGAGGACTGTCTAACTTATTTCCATTGGGATCCTCAATCTTGTCCCCCAGGATGCGTCCCACACCAGTCGACTAACACCCAGGTACCTATATGCTGCTAGGTGAACAGGACAACAGGTGTAAGGAAACGTGTCGAAATGTTTCCACCCGCCGGAATCGAACCCGGGCCCTCCGTGTGTGAAGCGAGAGCTTTAGCCACCAGGCCACCGGACCACCATTAGATTACAGTGCGAAGAGTGTTAGTCTGGCGGAAGGTAAGCTTGATGTCTAAGGGACGGAGAGAATTGTTGAGATTAGAAAGACCGGAAATGTAGGGATGGCAGAGGATAGAAGAGTTCTCATGAGTAGAGAGTTTGGGAGAGAAGAAATTACGTTTAGCACGTGAGAGGGGAGAGTCTATGAAATGGGAAGGGTAGCCAACACAATGATACCAAAATCATTGTTCTACGACATTCCTACAAGGAATTATGTTAATTTAAAACACCTAGGGTGACGTCACCACCCGCGGCAGGTGTGCTCACCTGTCGTCAATTTTCCTTTTTTTTCCTTTTATTGTTCGTGTATTTATTGTATTATTCTTTCTAAGATAATAATTGACGATTTGGCATCATAATACAGTGGGTGGGACTTATCCGTAGACTTCCAGACAACCAGGAACCTCCTGGCAACATTTTGCTGACGTCATGGAAAATTCCAGTCTCGGGGTGGCTGGGGAATATGGCTCAATGTAACGCTATTATAGCTTCTACGGCTTATTTATCTATCACAATTGATCTAATATGACATAATAAACAATATAAATAACAAAGAAATATGGTAAATACTCCAGAATGAATAATATATGGCATATACTTCCAGCGCTCCCTCTGGAATATAATATTTCCATAGTCAGGGATGGCTTCCGTTTTCCTTCTTTCACCTCCAGGGTCCTTATATTAAAGAAAACGGACATGGGTAACTATGATATACACTCGTAATGCTGAGAAAAATGCTATTTTCTCGAAAAAAAAAAAAATCGGTGGTCCGGCTGTTTCGCGGATTATCTCGGAAGTAAGTTTTCACATATATAAGCCAGTGTTTTCGTTAATAATAGCAGGAATGCAATGAAATTCACAGAGAACATAAAGGAAAGATTGTTTTACAACGAAATGGACAGCTTTTTGAGACATCATAATTTGTTTTTGATTTTTGTGAGGGCAAAAGTCAGATATTTGGCTGAATTTCAAAACCATACAAACTTTATTTTTTTAAGAATGAAGAAAGAATAAATTACAGTTCGGATAATCATCAGAAATACAGTTTAGCATTGTTTTAATGCGTAGATAATGCCAAAACAGCTTCTCCAAGTCCCATTACGAAAATACAGCTCAATATGTATGATTATTAGTAAATATTTTTTTTCTCAGTTGTTTTTTGAGCTATCTTATTGAAACTTGGTCACGTTACTATTGAAAGGTGCTTCTTTACGTACAAAAAAAAAAAAATGAAAGAAATCGGACGAAAAATAAAAAAGTTCAGGTGCTAACGTAGTATATGCCCCTCAAGGAACTTCCATTGAAGGGATATATATTGAAATCCCACCAATGAGTGGTTTTAATCAATGCAACACTGCGACTACTAGAGGATTTGAACGCATGTCGTTTTGTCCCACCTCATGGTGAGCGGCAATCACACATGACGTTCTAACTTACAGGACGCAATCCTCCAAGAATGACGCACCCAGCAGAGCTAGGTATTTTACCATCATCCGAGGACATATGGTGGTGTGGGTGTCTCTGAGCTAATTTCATTCTACTCCCCGTTTGGTGTACTAGCCTCACGAGCAGTGTGTATATATTATTGTAACCACGAACGAGTGGTATTAATCAATAACAACATTGCTACTAGCCGAAGGTTCGAACCGCAGAACAGGCGAAATATCCACAAACACTAATCTCTGGTCAAAGGAGACTCGAACCCACGAACCTTGGGACAAGGTACATAGTGCTTTAACCACCGTACCACACTGGACAAAACACCTTGGCGCCCAGCCAATGCTACACGTTTTGATCCAAGGCAGCCAGCATTCAGGCAGGTGGTGTTAGCTATTTAATCTCATCCCCTGCGAATTCTGAGAATTAAAAACATTGTAAAAATCTCTCGTCGGTCGAAGCATGAAGGGGATGAGATGAAATAGCTAACACCACCAGCCTGAATGCTGGCTGCCTTGGATCAAAAGTCTAGCGTTGGTTGAGCGCCAAGGTATTGTCCAGTGTGGTATGGTGGTTAGAGCAATCTGAACCTTCTCCCAAGGTTCGTAGGTTCGAGTCTCCTTTGACCAGAGATTAGTGTTTGTGCATATATCGCCTGTTCTAATTATATATATATATATATATATATACATATATATATATATATATATAATATAAATATATATATATATATATTATATATATATAATATATATATATAATATATATATAACCAAGAAGTTGACCAGTAACAAAAAATGTGGAAATCTCCTAATAAAAGTAGCTTTGTGTCACATATGTTTCTTAATTATCATATATAGGTATGAGTGTCCTAGAGACTAAACTTGTTTACCCACTGCCATCTGATGAACATAACAATAATGATGTGTTTGACAGGGTTGTCTGCGCTGTGGTGTTCTATGGACTATCCTACAACACTAGCAGTTTGGGTGGTAATGTCTTTGTAGATTTCATCTCCTCGATGGTGGTTGAGATTCCATCACTCATCTTCACCTTTCTGGTTCTTGACAGGTAAGATCTTCATTAATGGGTGAGACTGCAGGTAATACCATCATTCATGGGTGAGACTGCAGGTAATACCATCATCCATGGGTGAGACTGCAGGTAATACCATCATCCATGGGTGAGACTGCAGGTAATACCATCATTCATGGGTGAGACTGCAGGTAATACCATCATTCATGGGTGAGACTGCAGGTAATACCATCATTCATGGGTGAGACTGCAGGTAATATCATCATTCATGGTGAGGCTGCAGGTAACATCATCATTCATGGGTGAGACTGCA
>NW_026508956.1:0-14099 GCF_026875155.1 Cherax quadricarinatus
AATAAAAGGGGGGGCAGTTAGGGTAAGATAAAACAGCTATTGGAGGATAGATGGGCAAATGAGAGCATAGGCAATGGGGTCGAAGAGGTATGGGGTAGGATTAAAAATGTAGTGTTAGAGTGTTGCAGAAGTTTGTGGTTCAGGAAAGTGGGTGCGGGAGGGAAGAGGAGCGATTGGGGGGGAATGATGATGTAAAGAGAGTAGTAAGGGAGAAAAAGTTAGCATATGAGAAGTTTTTACAAAGTAAAAGTGATGCAAGGAGGGAAGGTATATGGAGAAAAAGGGGGAGGGGGGTTAAGAGAGTGGTAAAGCAATGTAAAAAGAGAGCAAATGAAGAGTGGGTGAGATGTTATCAACCAATTTCGTTGAAAATAAGAAAAAGTTTTGGAGTGAGATTAACAAGTTAAGAAAGCCTAGAGAAAAAATGGATTTGTCAGTTAAAAATAGGAGAGGAGAGTTATTAATGGGGGAGTTAGAGGTATTGGGAAGATGGGGGGAAATTTATTTTGAGGAATTGTTAAATTTTGATGAAGATAGGGAAGCTGTGATTCGTGTATAGGGCAAGGAGGAATAACATCTTGTAGGAGTGAGGAAGAGCCAGTTGTGAGGTGGGGGAAGTTCGTGAGGCAGTAGGTAAAATAAAAGGGGGTAAGGCAGCCGGGATTGATGGGATAAAGATAGAAATGTTAAAAGCAGGTGGGGATATAGTTTTGGAGTGGTTGGTGCAATTATTTAATAAATGTATGGAAGAGGGAAAGGGTACCTAGGGATTGGCAGAGAGCATGCATAGTTCCTTTGTATAAAGGCAAAGGGGATAAAAGAGAGTGCAAAAATTATAGGGGATAAGTCTGTTGATTTGTACCTGGTAAAGTGTATGGTAGAGTTATAATTGAAAGAATTAAAAAGTAAGACGGAGAATAGGATAGCAGATGAACAAGGAGGCTTTAGAAAAGGTAGGGGGTGTGTGGACCAGTGTTTACAGTGAAACATATAAGTGAACAGTATTTAGATAAGGCTAAAGAGGTCTTTGTGGGATTTATGGATTTTGGAAAAAAGGGGTATGACAGTGGGATAGGGGGGCAATGTGGCAGATGTTGCAAGTGTATGGGTGTAGGGAGGTAGGTTACTGAAAGCAAATGAAGAGTTTTTACGAGGATAGTGAGGCTCAAGTTAGAGTTGTAGAAAGAGGGAAATTTTTTCCCAGTAAATTTAGGCCCTTAGACAAGGATGTGTGATGTCACCGTGGTTGCTTTAATATTATTTAAGATAGGGGGTTGTAAGGAGAAGTGAAATGCGTGGTCTGGCAAGAGGCAGTGGAGTTAAAGATAAAGAATCCACACAATATGGGAGTTGTCACTGTGCTACTTAGCTGATGGACACTTGCCTTGGGAGATTCTGAAGAGAAGTTGCAGAGCTTGGGGATGAATTTGGTAGGGTTGTGTATTTTCATTTTTTTTTTATTATCACAACTGGCCCGATTTCCACAGGCAAGGGTGGCCCGAAAAAGAAAAACTTTCACCATCATTCACTCATCACTTGTCTTGCCAGAAGGGTGCTTATACACTACAGTTACTTTTCAAACTTGCAACATTAACACCCCCTCCTTCAGAGTTGCAGGCACTGTACTTCCATCTCAGGACCTCAAGTCGGCTGCCGGTTTCCCTGAATCCTTCATAAATGTTACTTTGCTACACTCCATCAGCACGTCAAGTATTAAAAAACCATTTGTCTCCATTTCACTCTATCAAACAACGCTCACGCATGCCTGCTGGAAGTCAAGCCCCTGCACACAAAACTCCTTTACCCCCTCCCTCCAACCCTTCTAGGCCGACCCCTTACCCCGCCTTCCTTCCACTACAGACTGATATACTCTTGAAGTTATTCTGTTTCGCTCCATTCTCTCTACATGTCCGAACCACCTCAACAACCCTTCCTCAGAACCTCTGGACAACAGTTTTGGTAATCCCGCACCTCATCCTAACTTCTCAAAACTACGAAATTCTCTGGCATTATATTCACACACACATTGCCCTCAGAATGACATCCTCCACTGCCTCCAGCCTTCTCCTCGCTTAACATTCATCACCCAGCTTCACACCCATATAAGTGCGTTGGTAAAACTATTACTCTCATATTCACTCCCTTTGCCTCAAGGACAAAGTTCTCTGTCCTCCACAGACTCCTAAGTGCACCACTCACTCTTTTTCACCTACATCAATTCTATGATATCACTCATTCTTTCATGGACCCATCCGATGGAAACGTCAACTCCCCCCCCATATATCTGAATACGTTCACCTCCTCCATACTCTCTCCCTCCAATTGATATTTCAATCTTTCATCACCTTATCTTTTTGTTTTTCCTATAACCTTAATTCTTTCATTTATTCAACCTATAATTTTTTCTTTTGGCACCACCCTTACCAAATTCATCCACCAATATCTGCAAACTTCTCTTCACGATCTCCCAAGAGAACAGTGTCATCAGCAAGAGAGTTGTGACAACATCACACCCTGGTGTGTGATTTTTATCTTTTAACTCCTGCCTACTTGCCAAGACCCTCGCATTTACTTCTCTTACAACCCATTCTATAAATATATTAACACACACACGGTGACATTCACAAATCCTTGTCTAAGGGCCTACTTTTATGGGAAAAAATTTCCCTCTTTTATTAATATTAACTTGAGCCTCACTATCTCGTAAAAACTCTTTCACTGCTTATTCGGTAACCTACTCCTACACCAGACACTTGCAAAACATCTGCCACATTGCCCCCCCTATCCACCCTGTCATACGCCTTTTCCAAATCCATAAATGCCACAAAGAACTCTTAGACCTTATCTAAATACTGTTTCACTTATTATGTTTCACTGTAAACACCTGGTCCACACACCCCTACCTTTCCTAAGCCTCCTTGTTCATCTGCTACCTATCTCGTTCTTACTCTTAATTTCTTTAAATTTTAACTCTACCATACACTTTACCAGTACACTCAACAGGATTATCCCCTATAATTTTTGCACTATCTTTTTTCCCCCTTTGACTTTATACAAAGGAAATGCTGCTCTCTGCCAAATTCCTAGGTACCTTACCCTCTTCATATAATTTATTAAATAATAGCACCAACACTCCAAAACTAAATCCCCACCTGCTTTTATACATTTCTATCTTTATCCCATCAATCCCGGCTGCCTTACCCCCTTTCATTTTAACTACTGCTCACTGAACTTCACCACACTCAAAACATGGCTATTTCCTCACTTACCTACAGATGTTATTCCTCCTTGCCCTATACACGAAATCAAGCTTCCTATCTTCATCAACATTTAACAATTCATCAAAATATTCCCTTCATCTTCCAATACCTCTAACTCCATTTAATAACTTCCTCTCCTATTTTTAACTGACAAATCCATTTGTTCTCCTAGGCTTCTTAAAATTGTTAATCTCACTCCAAACTTTTTTCTTATTTCAACAAAATTTGTTGATCAACAGGCTTCACCCATCTCTCATTTGCTCTCTTTTTACAATGCTTCACCACTCTCTTACCTCTCTCTTTTTATCCATATACTCCTCCCTCTTGCTCACTTGTACTTGTAAAAAACTATCATATGCTAACTTTTTCTCACTTATACTCTCTTTACATCATCATTCCACCAATCGCTCCTCTTCCCTCCTGCCACCACAACTTTCCTGAAACCACAAACTTCTGCTGATCACTCTAACACTACATTTTTAAAAATTACCCCATTCCTCTTCGACACCATTGCCTATGCTCTCAGTAGCCCATCTTTACTCCAATAGCTGTTTATATCTTACCCTAACTGCCTCATCTTTTAGTTTATAAACCTTCCACCTCTCCTCTTCCCTGATGCTTCTATTATACTTGTATCCCATCTACCTTTTACTCTCAGTGTAGCTTACAACTAGAAAGTGATCTGATAATATCTGAGGCCCTCTCGATAAACTTGTACACATCCTGAAGTCCTATCAACGTCTTTTATCTACTAATACATAATTCCAACAAACTAACTGTCATTTCGCCCTACATCATTTCGTGTATACTTTATTTACCCTCTTTTTCTTAAATTAAGTATTACCTATAATAAACCCCTTTCTATACAAAGTTCCAAAGATACAGAAGGGCTCCCATTATCATTTAACCTGGCCACCCCAAACTTACCTATCACCCCTCTCTAAAAGTTTCTCTACTTTAGCATTAGGTCCCCTACCACAATTACTCTCTCACTTGGTTCAAAGGCTCCTATACATTCACTTAACCATTTTCCCAAAATCTCTCTATCTCCTCTGCCATTCCTCTCTTTCCACAGGTGCATACACGCTTATTATGACCCAATTCTCGCTCCAACCTTTACTTTTATCACACTTATTTCTCGAATTTCACATTCATATTTCTTTTCTCCTTCAATACACTCGATCATTTAACATTAATTTGCTACCCATCCTTTGCTCTAACTCTATCAGATACTCCAGTTTAATCCCATTTATTTCCCACACTGAAACTCTCTACCCCCTTAGCTTTGTTTCGCTTAGGAGCCAGGACATCCAATTTTTTCATTCATAACATCAGCAATCATCTGTTTCTTTGTCTTCGCACTTTCATCCACGCACATTTAAACTACCCAGTTTAATAATGTTTCTTTTATCTTCTTCTCTTTTTTAGTAAATGTAAACAGGGAGGAAGGGGTTACTAGGCCCATGCTACCGGGGCACTTTTAGTCGCCTCATACGGCAGCATGGCTTACGGAGGAAAGAATCTTTTCCCTTCCCCATGGACAATAGAGAATAAAAAAGCTACAAGGGGGTGTAGGCTACTATTTAGAAAAGTGAGAAAATCCTAGAAGATATGTATATATTTATATGCATGTGCGTGGTCTGTGAAGTGTGACCAAAGTGCTAAGTAGGAAGTAGCAAGATATCCCTGTTATCTAGCGTGTGCAACAAGGTGCTGCAAAAGAAGAAAATTAAAGGTTGAATACGAAAGAGTAAAAGAGTAAGGTATGAGGACTAACATAAAGGATTAGGTGATAAAAGATTGAATATCAGATTGGTGGGAGAGAGTTATGGAGGGAGTGCGTAAAGTATTCAGATATTTGGGTAGTGGACGTGTCAGCGGATGTCTATGAAAGATGAGGTGAATCATAGAATTGATGAGGGGGGAAAAAGACGGAGTGGTGCACTTAGGATCTGTGGAGACAAAGAACTTTGTCCTTGGGGAGGCAAAGAGGCGAATCGTTGAGAGTATAGTTTTACCAAACGCTCTTATCATGGGTGTGTAGCGTGGGTATAAATGAATTGTTGCAGCGAGGAGAAGGCTGGAGGCTGTGGAGATGTCTTGTCTGAGGGCAATTGATAGCTGTGGTGTGACATACTATGCAGAGATTCGTAGTTTTGGGAAGTTAGGTGGAGGTTGCGGGATTACCAAAAACTGGTGGTCCAGAGGGCTGAGGAAGGTTGTTGAGAGTTGGTTCGGGACATGTAGAGAGAATGGAGCGAAACAGAATGACTTCAAGAGTGTATCAGTCTGTAGTGGAAGGAAGGCGGCGGTAGGGGTCGGCCCTAGGAAAGGTTTGGAGGAGGGGTGTATTAAAGGAGGTTTTGTTAGTGCGAGGGGCTTGGACTTCCAGGAGGCATGCATGATGCGTTGTTTGATAGGATGTGATATGGAGACAAAATGGTTTTTAATACTTGACGTGCTGGTTGGAGTGTGCGGCAAGTAACATTTATGAAAGGGATTAGGGAAACCGGCCAGGGCGGACTTGAGTCATGGAGATGGGAAGTACAGTGCCTGCACTCTGAAGGAGGGGTGTTTATGTTGCAGTTTAAAATACTGTAGTGTAAAGCAACTCTTCTGCAAGACATGTGATGGAGTGTATGATGGTTGAATGTTTTTCTTTTTCGGGCCACCCTGCCCTTGGTGGGAATCGGCCAGTGTGATAGATTATATATATATATATATTATATATATATATATAATATATATATATATATATATCTATATATATATATATATAATGTAATGGGGAAGTAAATGGGGGGATTAAATCTGGAGTATCTGAGAGAGTTAGAGCAGGAAGGGGGTAGCAGTAATGTTAAATGATCAGTTGTGGAAGGAGAAAGAGGAATAAGGAATATGTAAAATTCAGATTATGTGGATTAAAGTTAAAGGTTGGATTGCGAAAAGTGGGCATAATAAGCGTGTATGCACCTGGAGAAGAAGAGGAATGTAGAGGGGAGTGAGAGATTTTGGGAGATGTTAAGTGAATGTTAGGGCCTTTGAACCAAGTGAGAGAGTATTGTGGTAGATAAGGGACCTGAATGCTAAAGTAGTGAGAAATTTTAGAGAGGGCTATGTGGTAGGTAAGTTGGGATGCCAGGTCGTAAATGTTAATGGGTGTCCTTTGATTGAACTTTGTATTGAAAGGGGTTTTAGGTTATAGGTAATACATAATTTAAGAAAAAGAGGATAAATAAGTATACAAGATATGATGTAGAGGCGAAAAATGACAGTAGTTTTGTTGGATTATGTATTGGTAGATAAAAGACTGTTGAGTAGACTTCAGGATGTACATGTTTATAGAGGGGCACGATATATCAGATCACTTTCTAGTTGTAGCTACACTGAGAGTAAAAGGTAGATGGGATACAAGGAGAATAGAAGCATCAGGGAAGAGAGAGATGAAGGTTTTATAAACTAAAAGAGGAGGCAGTTAGGGTAAAATATAAACAGCTATTGGGGGATAGTGGGCAAATGAGAGCATAGGCAATCGGTTCGAAGAGGTATGGGGTAGGTTTAAAAATGTAGGGGTTAGAGTGTTTCAGCAGAAGTTTGTGGTTACAGGAAAGTGGGTGCGGGAGGGAAGAGGAGCGATTGGTGGAATGATGATGTTTAAAAAGATTTGAAAGGAGAAAAAGTTAGCATATGAGAAGTTTTTACAAAGTAGAAGTGATGCAAGGAGGGAAGATTTTATGGAGAAAAAAGAGAGAGGTTAAGAGAGTGGGAAGCAATGTAAAAAGAGAGCAAATGAGAGAGTGGGTGAGATGTTATCAAAAAAATTTTGTTGAAAATAGAAAAAGTTTTGGAGTGAGATTAACAAGTTAAGGAAGCCTAGAGAACAATAGATTTGTCAGTTAAAAATAGGAGAGGAGAGTTATTAAATGGAGAGTTAGAGGTATTGGGAGATGGAGGGAATATTTTGAGGAATTGTTAAATGTTGATGAAGATAGGGAAGCTGTGATTTCGTGTATAGGGCAAAGGAGGAATAACATCTTGCAGGAGTGAGGAAGAGCCAGTTGTGAGTGTGGAGGAAGTTCGTGAGGGAGTAGGTAAAATGAAAGGGGGTAAGGGAGCCGGGATTGATGGGATAAAGATAGAAATGTTAAAAGCAGGTGGGGATATAGTTTTGGAGTGGTTGGTGCAATTATTTAATAAATGTATGGAAGAGGGTAAGGTACCTGGGGATTGGCAGAGAGCATGCATAGTTCCTTTTTTATAAAGGCAACGGGGATAAAAGAGAGTGCAAAAATTATAGGGGATAAGTCTGTTGAGTATACCTGGTAAAGTGTATGGTAGAGTTATTATTGAAAGAATTAAGGAGTAAGACGGAGAATAGGATAGCAGATGAACAAGGAGGCTTTAGGAAAGGTAGGGGGTGTGTGGACCAGGTGGTTTACAGTGAAACATATAAGTGAACAGTATTTAGATAAGGCTAAAGAGGTCTTTGTGGCATTTATGGATTTGGAAAAGGCGTATGACAGGGTGGATAGGGGGGCAATGTGGCAGATGTTACAGGTGTATGGTGTAGGAGGTAGGTTACTGAAAGCAGTGAAGAGTTTTTACGAGGATAGTGAGGCTCAAGGGTTAGAGTATGTGGGAAAAGAGGGAAAAAAATTCCCAGAAAAAAGTGGCCTTAGCAAGGATGTGTTGTCCCCGGGGTTTTTTAATTTTTTTATAGTGGGGTTGTAAGAGAAGTGAATGCGAGGGTCTGGCAAGAGGCGTGGAGTTTAAAAGATAAAGAATCCCCACACAAAGTGGGATTTGTCACAGTTCCCCCTTTTGGGACACTGTGCTTTTTGGAGATTCGAGAGAATTTGTAGAGATTGGGGATGAATTTGGTAGGGGTTCAAAAGAAAAAAATTAAAGGTGAAACGGGAAAGGAAAGGGTTATGGGGATAAAAAAAAGATTGGGATAAAAAGTTTGGGATATCAGTTTGGGAGGGAGGAGTAGGGAGGGGTAAAATGATTCAGATATTGGGAGTGGACGTGCAGCGGAGGGGTCTATAAAAGATGAGGTAAATCATAGAATTGAGGGGGGAAAAGGGTGGGGGTGCACTTAGGAGTCTGTGGAGAAAAAGAACTTTGTCCTTGGAGGAAAAAAAGGGGAATGTGGGGAGAGTAAGTTTTTCCCCCAACGCTCTTATATGGGTGGAAGGGGGGTGAGAATTTTTGCAGCGGGAAAGGCTGGAGGCAGTGGAGAGTCATGTCTGGGGGAAATGTTGGTGTGAAAATAATGCAAGAATTCGTAGTTTTGAAGTTGGGAGGGGGTGGGGGTTTACCAAAACTGTTGTCCAGAGGGTGAAAAGGGGTTTTGAGGGGGTTCGGCATGTAGAGGAAGGGAGCGAAACAGAATGACTTCAAGAGTGATCAGTCTGTAGTGGAGGAAGGCGGGGTGGGGGTGGGGCCTGGGAAAGGTTGGAGGGAGGGGGTAAAGGGGGGTTTTGTGTGCGAGGGGGGGACTTCCAGGGGATGGTGAGGTTTTTGATAGGAGTGAATTGAGACAAAGGGTTTTTTAATTACTTGACGTGCGGGGGGGAGTGTGAGCAAAAAACTTTTATGAAGGGGTTCAGGGAAACCGGGAGGCCGGGGCTTGGCCCGGGAGAGGGGAAGTACAGTGCTGCACTCTAAAGGGGGGTGTAAATGTTGCTTTTAAAAACTGTAGTGTAAAGCACCCTTCTGGCAAGACAGTGATGGAGTGAATATGGTAAAGTTTTTCTTTTTCGGGCCCCCCCGCCTTGGGGGGGATGGCCAGCGTGATAAAAATAAATAATAAAAATTATATATTTTTAAATTTTATATATATATATATATATTATATATTATATATATATATATATTATTATATACACTGAGAGTGCTCAAAACTCAGTTTTACACTGGAATTGCATCACTCTCAGTAATATATTCCCTGAAGCTGAAGACTAATTTATTTTAAAACTGAATGCTGCACACTCTCAGTATACAACTTGATGATGCTGATCAGTGTATATAATATTACTGAGAGATGCATAACTCTCAGTAATATATCTAAAAGCTGCTGACCCCCTATATATACACTGAGAGGTGCATCACTTTCAGTATTAAAAATGGGAGTGCATCACTCAGTTAGTACCCAAAGTGCAGCTCTCAGTATAAAAACACTGAGACGGCTTCCCTATTTAAAACCCCTGAAAAATGCATCATTCTCAGAATATATACACAGAGATTTCAGACTAGTATATATACATGAAGTGAGACTCAGTATACATACACTGAGAGGTGCAGACTCAGTTAATTTTACTGAGGTGCATGACAAAATATACTGAGAGCTGCATGACCCCAGTATATACACTGAGAAAAACTCATTCTCATATATATACACTGAGGGTGCTACCTTATATAACTGAGAGGGGCATCATTCTCATATAATACACCGAGAGGTGCAGACTCAGTATATTAAAACTGAGGTGCTGACTCACTATAATACACAGAAGGGGCAGCCTCAGTTTATATATACTGAGGGCATGCCAGATTACTGAGAGCTGCAAACTCCCATATATATACCTGAGAAGAATCATTCTCACAAAATATACAGAGAGGTGCATGACTCATTATAATACCTGAGAGGTGATCACTCTCAGTATATATACACTGAAGGTACAGACCCAATATATATATCAAAGCAGGCGCAAATTTTAGCATATATACATGACAGGGTATGACTCCAGTATATTATATACACTTGGCTAGATGAAATCTTTATATACACCCAGAGCTGCCGACTCTCAGTATATATCCTCAAAGGTGCATGACTGTCCGAAATATACCTGAAGGTAAATGACCTAGTACAATATACTGAGACCTGCATCCCTCTTTTTATATTTTATGAGAGGTGCATGACTCTCAGTTATATACAATGGGGGGGTTGCTGATCTTTATATGTACATGAGAGGGCACGACTCACAGTGTATTACCTAGTTATATATTGGTAATATCCGAGTCATGCACCTGTCAGTTTATATTACACTGAAGGTGCATGACTCATATATTTACACTGAGAGGGCATATCAGTATATATACACTGAGGGACATGACTCTCAGTTAGTACATGAAGGGCATGACTCAGGGATAACACTGAGAGGGGCACGACTCTATATACACTGACAGGGGCATGACTCAGTAATAACACTGACAGTGATGACTCAGTTACATGCACTGAGAACCACGACTCTCAGTATATATACACTGAGAGCTTCATCAGTCAGTATATATACACTGAGAGCTTCATCAGTCAGTATATATACACTGAGAGCTTCATCACTCAGTATATATACACTGAGAGCTTCATCACTCATATATAAACACTGAAAAGCTTCATCACTCAGTATATATACACTGAGAGCTGCATCAGTCTTTGTATATATTACAACCCAGGAATTCAAAGGCCTGTTATCCTGGGTGTAAAGGCAGCAAAATATACACAGCAGAAAAACTTTTGACTTGTATTACCTTCACCAAGTAAAAAATTTTATGTACACTATATACAGTATGTACAAAAATAGGTATTAGTGCACTCCACGGTAAGCAAGGCAGAATAGAAGCCACTAGAGAGCAGACCGTGCTTCAACCAGCTCTAGAATGGGAATGACAAGGGCAGACAGAAGAGTGGTACCCACAACACCTCTGCGACTGCTAAAACCATCGTCTCATTGGCTGGAACCTGGTACTGATTGAACGATGGGGGTCCCATCTTTAAACCCCTTAGTACCTGGTTCGCTGGTTGTGGAGAAAATCCTTTCAATGATGGTGTGTACATGCGCCAAAATACAGGTTACGTACTTTACATGGCACAGTATATTTATATACTGTCCCTCTGAGAGTTTATTTTATCTTAAGTTTAGGAACTAAAGTATTCTGGTGAAGAAGGTGCATAATGATGGTGTAGTCAATAGGCTTCAAACTCCATAAATTAACCAACCAGTTAATACTAAGGGAATGGTTACAAAAAAAAAACTGGAAAAGTGCTTAAGTATCTTGAGTGTGACAGGTTAACAAGACAAAACAGGTATAAATTTAATCATTAGAGTAACTCAACATAAGACGTGTGATAGATATTCAGAAGACAAAAATAATTTTAGAATGTTGACTCCTAATTCAGCTCATTCTGGCAACATTAGTGTCATTTATGCAGATTTTAACGTTTCCGCGATATACTTCGCAAATGTCTTGCAAAATGTGTCATGACCATTTTTTTAATCTCTTTGTTTGTGCTTAATTATATTTCATAGACTTACGTGAGTTTTCCTAATCCATTTTAACCAAACCTATCCTAAAGCAACCAAGTCTGACTTAATCTTACCTACCTTAAAACATAGGTTATGTAAGGTTTGTCAGGAAACAGGACAAGTGCTTCCTGAAGCGGGTCTTAGTCATATAATGACCCGAAGCTGGAGCTTTTCGTCATCTGACCGAGGCCTTCTGCTGGCTTACCTGTCCACCTCTTCAAAAATATTACGGTTATGATTATAACTATTAGACCAAATCACTATCACCACCACTACCACCATCACGACCTCCAACACCACCACCACCAGCACCTTCAACACCACCACCACCTTCAACACCACCACCTCCAAAACCACCACCTCCGACACCACCTTCACCACCTGCAACCCACGACCACCACTACCTCCAACACCACCACCACCTCCAACACCACCTCCAACACCACCTCCAACACCACCCTCCAACTCCACCACCACCACTTCCTCCAACACCACCACCACCTACAACACCACCACTTCCTCCAACACCACCACCACCTACAACACCACCTCCAACTCCACCACCACTACTTCCTCCACCACCACCACCTATAACATCACCACCACCACCTACAACACCATCACCACCTACAACACCACCACCACCTACAACACCACCTCCACCACCACCTACAACACCACCTCCACAACCACCTACAACACCACTACAACACCACCTCCACCACCACCTACAACACCACCTCCACAACCACCTACAACACACCCCTCCACCACCACCTACAACACCACCTCCACAACCACCTACAACACCACCTACAACACCACCTCCACCACCACCTACAACACCACCTCCACAACCACCTACAACACCACCTACAACACCACCTACAACACCACCTCCAACACCACCACCACTTCCACCTACAACACCACCAACACCACCTACAACACCACCACCACTTGAGCTGATCATGTCAAGGATTAAAACACAGTAAATTGTATTTCCAAGTATTTGTGGCTGGGACCAAGTGAAGAAAATTATGTAACAAGGTGAGAACAACTTGTATAAATATTGCTGAATGGAAAGCTGCTTCCCTTGTATATAATAATAGTAGTAATAATAATAATAATAATAATAATAATAATAATATTAAAATTAAAGATTAGCCGGTATTCTCCCGGCCCGGGCCTTTTCCAAGTGGTTGCCCGGCCTTGGCTCCCTCTTTAGGGAGTGTCTGAGACCTAAGTCTCCCATGGGAGGAGGCACAAGTACCTCCTCATCTTTGGGACCAACTGTCCCCAGGCCTAGCCACAAGCTAGGCCTCTCTGGTCTGCCATCCCCGCCCCAAGGGGGCTAATGGGAATGACAGTCTTGTGAGCTGTAAGCTCGGGCTCAGGCACCTACCCTACCCTAGAAGGGTTAGGCATGGTGTCGATGAATAATAATAATAATAATAATAATAAATCTTAATTTCTACACGATAAAACTTATAAAGATCATAGCTGACATCGGTAACAAGGTACACAGAAAGCCGCTGGTTATATACGGTATATGTGATCTTGTGACTCTATATAAAGTTCGATTCCACCCCATCCTCATCGTGTTCATTTCACATATTTACCAAAATGAGGTTGAAATATTTCCTTGATCTCTGTATCCCATCTGTTTTTTCTTTTTTTTTTTTTACTTTTATTTGTGCCCCATCCTTCCCCTTGCCTCATCTATAGGATTTATCGAATCATCTGATTATCTTGTGTGTGTGATTACTATAACATACATCTCTTATTTTGTGTTTATATGTTTAGTGTTTAATAAATGAAGAACCGTTTTCGCCGACACTATAATCTCTTTCGAACGTTTCCAACACGTTTCCAACATCTTTTCCAATACCTCATTCCAAGTATCTACCTCCACAACCACGACCATCAAGGACATTACCAGTAATAGACAGGATAAGCTTCCATCCTTTGCAGGGCTATACATAAACCCTTGTAATGACTGCGAAACATCCAGAGACCTCCAAACACGTATTTCAGAACACCAGTACGCAGGCAGATCTGACTATTCAAGGAATGGCTGTGTTCAACACCGAAATTCACACAACCATTTAATCAACTACAGAAACGCAAGACTTATCGCCAGAGAAGACAACACTTAGTACCGAAGAATCCTGGAATTATCACTTATCTGTATATCCAACAACTTCAACCAGAACAACGGCTTCTGTAACATAGCTGAACTTCTTGCCAAGAAAATTCTTCATCGCTATCCCACATAAGAACATAAGAATGGAGGAATACTGCAGAAGGTCTACTCACATACTTATCCAATCTCTATTCCAAGCTACCCAAGGTATTAGACTCGATGACCCTACTCGATAGATTGTCACGTGCAGCATTCTCCACTGACACAGCATTCTCAACCTGACTTCATCCTATAAATACTCACGTACCTTCCACCCAGGTAGATCTGTTTGTGACTTGATAAAGCTCACTGTGTAGACGAAACATTGTCAATAAAGGATCCAAATAA
>NW_026508957.1:0-14675 GCF_026875155.1 Cherax quadricarinatus
TACCCCCTCGAGAGAGTTCCGGGGGTCAACACCCCCGTGGCCCGGTCTGTGACCAGGCCTCATGGTGGCCCAGGACCTGATCAACCAGGCTGTTACTGCTAGCTGTACGCAGTCCAACATACAAACCACAGCCCGGCTGGTCAGGTACTGACTTCAGGTGCCTGTCCAGTGCCTGCTTGAAGACAGCCTGGGGTCTACTGGTAATCCCCCTCATGTATGCAGAGAGGCAGCTGAACAGTCTTGGGCCCATGACACTTATTGTGTTGTCTCTTATTGTCCTAGTGTATGTAAGAGAAGGTATGTAAAAGAAGGAAATTAAAAGTGAATGTAGGAAAGAGCAAGGTGATGAGGATAGCAAAAAATTTAGGTAATGAAAGCTTGGATATCACACTGGAGGGAGAGAGTATGGAGGAAGCGAATGTATTCAGGTATTTGGGAGTGGAGCTGTCAGCAGATAAGTCTATGAAAGACAAGATGAATCACAGAATTGATGACAGGAAAAAGGTGAGTGGTGCACTGAAGAGTCTGTGGAGACAAAGAACGTTATCCATGGAAGCAAAGAGAGGAATGTATGAGAGTACAGTGGTACCAATGCTATATGGGTGTATAGCATGGGTGGTGAATGTTGCAACAAGAAGGCTGGAGGCAGTGGAGATGTGTCTGAGGGCAATGTTAGGTGTGAATATAATGCAAATAACCCATGACTTGAGGATTAGGATGAGGTGAAGGGTTTCTAAAAGTATTATCCAGAGGGCAGAGGAAGGGCTGTTCAGGTGGTTTAGACATTTACAGAGAATGGAACAAAATAGAATGACTTGGAAGGCATATAAATTTGTAATGGAAGGAAGGAGGGGTAGGGGTCGTCCTTGGAAAGGTTGAAGGGAGGGGGTAAAGGAGGTTTTGTGTGCAAGGAGCTTGGACTTCCAGCAAGTGTGCGTGAATGTGTTAAATAGGACTGAGTGGAGACAAATGTGCCTGCACTCTGCATCATATCAGCCAGTGGTGTAGGCACACCACTGGCATGACAGTGATGGAGTGAATGATGATGAAAGTGTTTCTTCTTTTTCAGGTCCCCTGCCTTGGTGGAAAATGGCCGATGTATTAATAAAAGAAATTAGCTTCTGCAGAAGGATGGATGCAAGATTCATTGGGTTTATTTAAGACAATATCTTTGGTTTGTGTAAGTTTTTGAGAACCCAGGATTTTTAGTTTTACAGGTCTTTTTTCATTTTGCCTTTAATTTAATTAAAGCTGCTAACATAATACAGTTGTTTAGACATCCTTATTAGACCGGTAATTAGTGGTGTATAGTTGTTAGTCTACTCTCTTATTTATTAAACCTAATCTGCACTGTTTTTCATAGTTATATGTTTTATCAATCTAAGGATGCTATTTGTTAGCCATGGACTATTTAGTCTCTTTGCTGTTATCTGTTTACTTTTAAGTCTATTGTAAATGCTTTGTATATCTTGTAGAAAAACATAAACCATTTGTCAGTTTCCTGAGCATAAGTAAACTCTCTGAGCCAATGTCATACTGCTGTAATAAAGTTATTTACTGATGTGTATCATGGAGATGAAATGAGAGCTTACTAGCGTCCAGTGGAAATTTACCAGTGTTGGTTATGAGGAAAGTGGAATAGTGATGATCAGTAGTATTATGAGGAAAGTGGGATAGTAAAGATCAGTAGTATTATAAGAACATAAGAACATAAGAACGAAGGAACACTGCAGAAGGCCTACTGGCCCATGCGAGGCAGGTCCAAGTCTCCTACCGGCTTAAGCCAATGCACCCAACCTAGTCAGGTCAGGTCACATTGACTTAAGGGAGGAACACGGCAACAGACCTGGTAGCACAAGCTATCAGGTCTAACTCACACCCACCCACATCCACTCATGTATTTATCCAACCTATTTTTAAAGCTACACAACGTTCTGGCCTCTATAACTGTACTCGGGAGTTTGTTCCACTCATCCACAACTCTATTACCAAACCAGTACTTTCCTATATCCTTCCTGAATCTGAATTTTTCCAACTTAAAACCATTGCTGCGAGTCCTGTCTAGGCTAGATATTTTCAGCACACTATTTACATCCCTTTATTTATTCCTGTCTTCCATTTATACACCTCAATCATATCCCCCCTAATTCTACGTCTTTCTAGAGAGTGCAGATTCAGGGCCCTAGTCTATCCTCATAGGGAAGGTTTCTGATACATGGGATCAACTTTGTCATCCTCCTTTGTACATTTTCCAGAGAATATATATCCATTCTGTAATAAGGTGACCAAAACTGTGCAGCATAATCTAAATGAGGCCTAACCAAGGATGTATAGAGTTGAAGAACAACCTGAGGACTCCTATTATTTATGCTTCTTGATATGAAGCCAAGGATTCTATTAGCTTTATTGCGAACACTTATGCACTGTTGTCTTGGTTTCAGATTACTGCTAACCAGAACTCCTAAATCTTTTTCGCAATCCGTAATATTAAGATCTACATTATTTAGTTTATATGTGTGGCATGGTTATTGTCCTGTCCAACATTTAGAACTTTGCATTTGTCTATATTAAACTGCATCTGCCACTTCTCCGACCACTGCATCAGTCTATTCAAATCTTCCTGGAGTGCTCGAATGTCCTCGTCAGAATGAATTCGACGGCCTATTTTGGTGTCATCGGCAAACTTGCCGATGTCGCTCTTTATGCCCTCATCTATGTCGTTTATGTAGATTGTGAACAGCAGGGGGCCCAACACTGACCCCTGTGGAACACCGCTCGTGACACTTCCCCACTCTGATTTTCTCCCCATTTATGCAAACTCTCTGCTGCCTATTTTGTCAACCATGCCTCTATCCAGGAAAAAATTTCTCCTCCTATTCCATGTGCTTTAATTTTCCTCAATAGTCTCTGATGTGGGACCCTGTCAAAAGCCTTACTGAAGTCCATATACACAATATCATATTCATTACCATGATCTACCTCCTCAAATACCTTAGTGAAAAAAGTTAATAAATTCGTAAGGCAGGAACGCCCCTTTGTAAAACCATGCTGAGATTCGTTGATTAATTTATGCTTTTCAAGGTGGCTACGAACTGCCTCGGCAATTATTGATTCCATAAATTTTCCCACTATGGAGGTTAGGCTTATTGGTCTATAGTTCGAAGCTAAGGACCTGTCACCTGTTTGAAAATAGGTATCACATTTGCCATTTTCCACTTATCTGGCACCATGCCAGTTTGTAGTGATATGTTGAAAAGATTAGCCAAAGGTGTGCTAAGCTCCTCTTTACATTCCTTTAGAACCCTTGCATACAGTTCATCAGGGCCTGGGGATTTGTTAGGTTTTAATTTATCTATTTGCCTAAGGACCATGTCACTTGTGACCCTAATAGTGCACAGTTTTATTATCGTCCTGTTCTACATAATTTATCATTACTGGAATATCGCTGGTATCCTCCTGTGTAAAAACTGAGAGGAAGTATGTGTTAAAAATTCTACACATTTCCTTATCACTGTCAGTGAGCTGACCCGAGGAACTTTTGAGTGGGCCTATCTTGTCCCTGATCTTACTTCTGTATACCTGAAAGAATCCTTTTGGGTTAGTCTTCGATTCTCTTGCAACTTTAACCTCATAATCTCTTTTTGCTTTTCTAATTCCCTTTTTTATTTCTCTCTTTAACTGAATATATCGATTTCTCAATTGCCCCTCTCCTCTTTTGATTTGCCTATATATGCCTCTCTTTTGACCAATCAGATATTTTAATCTATTGTTCATCCATTTAGGATCATTTTTGTTTTGATCTGATTTCCCTATTTGGAACATAATTTGACTGAGCAGCTAGAACTATGCCCTGGAAAGCATCATATCGCAACCATCACCACCTACCTGACCCTTAGTCAGGTCATTCCAGTTCAGCCCACCTAAGTAATTTTTCAGTCCTATGAAATCAGCCAAGCGAAAGTCAGGGACGGAGACTTGATTGCCATTATTAGGGGAATTCCATGATATATTAAAACTGAGTGATTTGTGATCACTTTCCCCAAGCTCATCATTAACCTCAAGATTATTAATTAGTTTCCCTACTGGCAAGAACCAAGTCAAGGAGGTTATTTCCCTAGTTGGCTCTGTCACAAACTGTTTTAAAAAACAATCCTGGATCGTATCAAGAAAGTCACCTGACTCTAAATTTCCTGTCAAATTGCTCCAGTCAATCTGTCTATAGTTGAAATCTCCCATTAGCACAACATTTTCGTATGTAGATGCCTTACGAATTCGTCCCATAGAAGTTTACTGCACTCCCTATCAAGATTTGGGCCCTGTAAATCACACCCAAAATTAGTTTTTCTCGGCCCTCGAGAAGCTGTAACCAAACAGATTCAGTGGCGGGACGCTTCTAATTTAATATCTTGTCTAACACAACAATTTAAATTGTCTCTGACATACATCGCTACTCCACCACCTTTCCTGTTGACCCTGTCAGTGTGGAATAATTTATAGCCTTGTATTGACATTCAGAGGGCATCTCTCTATCTTTCAGATTGAGCCAGGTCTCTGTTATAGCAATAATATCTATGTTTCCTGCACTTGCAATTAATCTTAGCTCATCTATCTTATTTCTTACACTCCTGCTATTAGTATAGTAAACCTTAAGGGAGCTAGTCCCTTGCTGCCCTCTGCTGTCCCCCTTTGTTTGCTGACCTGATCTATTGTCTTTATTTATAACTTCATGCTGAATGCCTTTTATACATTTACTGTTTCCAACCCAAGTGTTGCAACCTGCTTGTTTCCCACACACACCCATACCTCTATCTTCCATCAGTTTAAAATCATAGGCATTTCACCAATGGCCTTCTCAATCGAGTCTGCAAGTGCTACCACCCCAGCCCCAGAGAGATGTACCCCATCCCTTGCATACATACCATGTTTGCCATAAAAGTTGTTCCAGATTGCAAGTTCCTTGCAGTATCTGTCTAGCCAGCAATTTACACCAATTGCCCTAGACAACCATTCATTTCCTACTCCCCTTCTAGGCAAGATGCTACATATGATTGGGACCCCTCCCTTAGACTTAATGAAATCTATAGCTGACCTGTACTTATCTAGCAGCTCTTCTCTCCTACCCTTCCCAATATCATTTCCACCAGCACTGAGACAGATAATGGGCTTGCTCCCATTACCTGACATGATATTATCCAGCCTGTTGACAATGTCCCCAACACCAGCTCCAGGGAAGCACACTCTATTCTCCATCTTCTATCCTATTAAAAAAAAGCACGGTCAATGTATCTTACCTGAGAGTCACCAACCACAAGAATGCGCTTACCTCCATTAGCAGGGGCAGTAGTACCCTTACCTTCACTGGCCACTGAAGTACATTCATTTCCCGAAGAACAGAGAAGCGATTTCCTACCTTCAGATCTTCACTCTTAACTTTCCTTACTCTGATGCGCCTTCCATTACTGTGAACTACTCGCCACTTGTAGCAGGTGCTGGGCTGCACCTCACTGCTGGTAGCCGTTGCTGCCTCCCCAACTACAGCCTCCTCACAGCGAGAGACAGACTGCACCTCGCTGCTAGAAGCCTCATTCCCCACAACTCCAGCCACCTCACACTCTCTCCCAGACCCATTGAGGAAGGTGGGATAGTGATGATTGGTAGTGTTATAAGGAAGGTGGGAGAGTGATGATCAGTATTGTTATGAAGGAGGTGGGATAGTAATGATCAGTAGTGTTATGAAGGAGGTGGGATAGTAATGATCAGTAGTGTTATGAGGAAGGTGGGATAGTGATGGTTGGTAGTGTAATAAGGAAGGCGGGAGAGTGATGATCAGTAGTGTTATGAAGGAGGTGGGAGAGTGATGATCAGTAGTGTTATGAAGGAGGTGGGAGAGTGATGATCAGTAGTGTTATGAAGGAGGTGGGATAGTGATGATTGGTAGTGTTATGAAGGAGGTGGGATAGTGATGATCAGTAGTGTTATGAAGGAGGTGGGAGAGTGATGATCAGTAGTGTTATGAAGGAGGTGGGATAGTGATGATCAGTAGTGTTATGAAGGAGGTGGGAGAGTGATGATCAGTAGTGTTATGAAGGAGGTGGGAGAGTGATGATCAGTAGTGTTATGAAGGAGGTGGGAGAGTGATGATCAGTAGTGTTATGAAGGAGGTGGGATAGTGATGATTGGTAGTGTTATAAGGAAGGTGAGAGAGTGATGATCAGTAGTGTTATGAAGGAGGTGGGATAGTGATGATCAGTAGTGTTATGAGGAAGGTGGGATAGTGATGATTGGTAGTGTTATAAGGAAGGTGGGAGAGTGATGATCAGTAGTATTATGAAGGAGGTGGGAGAGTGATGATCAGTAGTATTATGAAGGAGGTGGGATAGTGATGATCAGTAGTGTTATGAAGGAGGTGGGAGAGTGATGATCAGTAGTATTATGAAGGAGGTGGGAGAGTGATGATCAGTAGTATTATGAAGGAGGTGGGAGAGTGATGATCAGTAGTGTTATGAAGGAGGTGGGAGAGTGATGATCAGTAGTGTTATGAAGGAGGTGGGAGAGTGATGATCAGTAGTGTTATGAAGGAGGTGGGAGAGTGATGATCAGTAGTATTATGAAGGAGGTGGGAGAGTGATGATCAGTAGTGTTATGAAGGAGGTGGGAGAGTGATGATCAGTAGTGTTATGAAGGAGATGGGAGAGTGATGATCAGTAGTGTTATGAAGGAGGTGGGAGAGTGATGATCAGTAGTATTATGAAGGAGGTGGGAGAGTGATGATCAGTAGTGTTATGAAGGAGATGGGAGAGTGATGATCAGTAGTGTTATGAAGGAGATGGGAGAGTGATGATCAGTAGTGTTATGAAGGAGGTGGGAGAGTGATGATCAGTAGTGTTATGAAGGAGGTGGGATAGTGATGATCAGTAGTGTTATGAAGGAGGTGGGAGAGTGATGATCAGTAGTGTTATGAAGGAGGTGGGATAGTGATGATCAGTAGTGTTATGAAGGAGGTGGGAGAGTGATGATCAGTAGTGTTATGAAGGAGGTGGGATAGTGATGATCAGTAGTGTTATGAAGGAGGTGGGATAGTGATGATCAGTAGTGTTGTCTGTGATTATCGCTTATGTGAGAAAGGATGTTATATTAGTCCAGTTATGGTTAATTGAGGATGCATATATATGGTACATTATTATCACTGCATTCATGGGGGTCATACAGCGCACTCAGCTCACACAATGAGGTCCGAGGTTCGAATCTCCTCCGGTACGGCTGAAAAACATTAGGGACGTGTTTCTATAAGACCCTGCTGTCCCTGTCCCTGTTCACCCATCAGTATAAAATAGGTACCTGGGTGTTAGTGGACTGGTGTGGGTCGCATCCTGGGACAAAACTGACTTAATTTGTGGGAAATGCTCAGCATAACAAGCGGCTTTCTATATAGTAGTATGTCACTGATGTCAACTATGGTCTGTGTACCTTGTACATGTACTTGTAGTAAATATATTATTATTATTATTATCATTATAATCCGAAGAAGTTAGGTCTAGTTCCCTGGATCAAGAGCCCCTCACCAGTGTCAGGGACCCCAGAGTACAACACAGACAATCTTCCAACAACTATTGCTACTCTGCGTTTATTTTAACAACAAATTATAAAATTTATGTTTTAACGTAAATTTTTTATACAGATATAAATATGGTAAAGACTAACCATTTTCAATTGATATTGTTGTTCTTGTTGTTGTCGTTGGGGTTATTCAGGGCCACCAAAACTGACGCTTTATAGAGCCCTGCCTCCCGGAGTCTGGGAAACACATATTGCTTGAATCTGGGAGGAAAGTAGTAATAATAATAACAATAATAATAATATCTTTATTTTTATGAGTACATGTACAAGGTATACAGTCCTAGCTGACATCAATGACATACTACTATACAGAAAGCCGCTTGTTATGTAGAGCATAACAAGCATAATTTACACTTACACTCGCGAGTAGCGCAAAAAAAAAGTAGTTTTATAGAGGTCACATTGGGTCTGTCTGGCTCCAATGAGCATTGTTACATCACTAGAAAGGAATTATTAGTCATTTTGTATTTTATATTTTCCCCACCTAGATTCTCTGTCATTTCCATGTTCTCTGATACAAGCGTCCTAGAGAGAACGGGGATAATTTGTCACCAATCCCAGGCGAGTAAGTAAGTAAGTTTATTCAGGTATGCACAAATACAGTTACATAGAATTATCATACATAGCAGCATATGTGTAGAGAACCTAGGATAACCCAAAAAAGTCAGAGAGTGACTTATTTCCATTGGGGTCCACACTCTACTAATAATAATAATTTTTACTTCTACAAGTACATCTACAAGGTATACAGGTCTAGCTGACATCAGTGGCATACTACTATATAAAAAGTCCCTTGTTATACAGACCATTTCAGGCAAATTGGGTAAATTTTGTCCCCAGGATGCGACCCACACAGTCGACTAACACCCAGATATCTATTTTACTGATAGGTGAACATGGACATCAAGTGTCTTAAAGGAAACACGTCCTAATGTTTCCACCAGCACCGAGTACGCTAGCAAGTTCATAAGACACATGTGTCTTTTCTTTATTCCGAAATTTTTTCCAGCAGGTTTGCTGCACTGCCTCTAGTGGTCCCCGACTCTTCTGTCATCAAGATTTTCTCCGCCTCACCTTAACAATATGTCTTCATTCTGTTGCTTCAATTTCACATTGTTCCAAACTAGGGACTGTTGTCATACCTGGTGATGGAATGTAGAATATAACTTTGGTATATCTGTGTCCAGCATTAGGAATAATATCAGGAGAGAAGTAAATGATGAAAATGATTGTTATAGGAATGCAGTTAGAAGCCTGAGTAGATCTATAACCCACTATGATAACATGAACATAGATAAGTATGTTTATGGAGCAACTTGCAATGTGAACAGACTGACTGATGTTGTAGTGGCCAGGCTTAGGCTTGGTTACAAGTACTTCTGGCAGTTTGGGAGACACACAGATGATGATCAAACTAAATGTAAATTATGTGATCAGGCATATGGTCACTGTCTTGAACACTAGTAAGTAAGTTTATTCAGGTATACACAAATACAATTACACAGAATTATCATACATAGCAGCATATGTGTAGAGAACCTAGGATAACCCAAAAAAGTCAGACAGAGTGACTTATTTCCATTGGGGTCCTTTTACCTTATTAAAGGTTATAATATTTTCTTATTATTCTATAATTAAGATAACATCTTGTTATTATACTAAAAAGACTATCTACTACACGAGGGTCATTAAGACTATCTACAATACGAGGGTCATTACTAGGAATAAGGTAAAATTTACACGTATGTTAGCTAAAAAATAGAAAATCATTCCCCTCCCTTTCTGTAGCTACATTCATCAGACACCTTTTGGCACTCTTCTTGAACTGGTTCATGCTATGACTGGCTTTGACATGTGCGGGCAGTCTGTTCCATTCCTTTATTGCTGTACAATAAAAGGTGTTTGAAGCCTGGCCAATGACTGTGGATACTACAAAGTTGTGCTCTCTCCCCCTAGTACTATGATCGCTTTGGTTCCCAACCTTGACAAAATTGACAGTAAGATATTCTGGACATTGTTTGTGAGCAATTTTATAAACATGATTTAGCATCAGTTGTTTTACTCTCTTCAACATTCAGCATAACCAACTGCTGTAATTCATCCTGGCCTACATGTTCTCTTGGTCCCAGCCCCAGGATGAATCTTACGATTTTGTTCTGGGTGATTTGCAGTCTATCTTTCAGTTTTTTTGTCAAGGCAGAGTACCATGAAGAGCAAGAGTAATCCACATGGCATTGTATAAAGGCTAGACATAGGGTCCTGCGAGCCTCAGTAGGTAGACACTGTGCTTGTCTATACAGGAACTTCAGTCTGGCATTCGCTTTCTTTACTACACTGTTCCCTATCAATTCTCCTGACATGCATGGGCCAAAGGGGATTCCCAGATATTTTACTGATGAAACCAAAGTGATGGGCTCCCCATTACAGTGGACATTAAAATTATTTACCCTTCTCAGTTTATGTTTCGTGCCAAAGAGAATGGCTTCAGTTTTCCCGAGGTGTAATGATTGTTTGTTGTCTACTAACCATTTGCTGCAGGACTCCAGTTCCAGTGTTAAAATATTAGCTATATCTTGTGGGTCTTTACCTGACACTGTCATCTGCATACAGTAAGAGTTTGCACTTGACACTGATAGGCATGTCATTGACATAACATAAGAATAATAAGGGACCCACAATACTACCTTGGGGAATTCCACATGCTATCGGCAGGGGTTCTGATTCCGTTTTGTTGATTTTGACCATTTGTCTCCTGTTGCTAAGGTAGGACTTAAACCAGTCTACAGAATTGGGCTAAGGTAGGACTTAAACCAGTCTACAGTATTGGGCCCATACTTAAACAAGATGGGTCCTACACAGATGACAGCAAGGAAATGAGTAAGCTACTCCAGTCCCAATATGACTCAGTTTTTAGCAAGCCGCTAACCAGACTGAGAGTCGAAGATCAAAATGATTTTTTTATGAGAGAGCCACAGAATTTGGTTAACACAAGCCTATCTGATGTTATCCTGACGCCAAATGACTTCGAACAGGATAAACGTAAGTAACCATTCTTACAGTATTCATTACCTTTGTAACTTGTGAGTTCATTACCTTTGTAACTTGTGAGTTCATTACCTTGTACCTAGTTCAGCCATTAAAACTTTGGAGCCCGGTCCCTGGACCCATTGTGTACCTCTGTAATCTGTAAATACCTTTGTAACTTGTCATGATTGTGACTAGACCTACCTGGAGTTCATTACCTTTGTAAATTGTGAGTTCATTACCTTTGTAAATTGTGAATTCATTACCTCTGTAACTTGCTCAGCTACCAAAACTTTGAGGCCCAGTCCCTGGACCCATTATGTACCTCTGTAATCTTTTGACTACCGCCCACAGGATGGGTATGGGGTGCATAATAAACATATTAAACTAACTAACTAACAGGCGATAAATGACATGCTCATGCACTCTGCCCTACGGCCAGACTCATGGAACTCCGTGTTCATCAAGAACTGCAATAAGCCCCTATCACGAGCTTTTACCATCCTATGGAGAGGGAGCATGGACACGGGGGTCGTCCCACAGTTACTAAAAACAACAGACATAGCCCCACTCCACAAAGGGGGCAGTAAAGCAACAGCAAAGAACTACAGACCGATAGCACTAACATCCCATATCATAAAAATTTATGAAAGGGTCCTAAGAAGCAAGATCACCACCCATCTAGAAACCCATCAATTACACAACCCAGGGCAACATGGGTTTAGAACAGGTCGCTCCTGTCTCTCTCAACTATTGGATCACTACGACAAGGTCCTAGATGCACTAGAAGACAAAAAAGAATGCAGATGTAATATATACAGACTTCGTAAAAGCCTTCGACAAGTGTGACCATGGCGTAATAGCGCACAAAATGCGTGCTAAAGGAATAACGGGAAAAGTCGGTCGATGGATCTATAATTTCCTCACTAACAGAACACAGAGAGTAGTAGTCACCGAGGCAGCTACGGTGAAAAGCTCTGTTCCACAAGGCACAGTACTTGCTCCCATCTTTTTCCCTCATCCTCATATTGACATAGACAAGGATGTCAGCCACAGCACCGTGTCTTCCTTTGCAGATGACACCCGAATCTGCATGACAGTGTCTTCCATTGCAGACACTGCAAGGCTCCAGGCGGACATCAACCAAATCTTTCAGTGGGCTGCGGGAAAACAATATAAAGTTTAACGTTTGAGAAATTTCAATTACTCAGATATAGCAAACACGAGGAAATTAAATCGTCATCAGAGTACAAAAAAATTCTGGCCAAAAAATAGAGCGAAACACCAACGTCAAAGACCTGGGAGTGATCATGTCGGAGGATCTCACCTTCAAGGACCATAACTTGTATCAATCGCATCTGCTAGAAAAATGACAGGATGGATAATGAGAACCTTCAAAACTAGGGATGCCAAGCCATGATGACATTTTTCAGGTCACTTGTTCTATTAGGCTGGAATATTGCTGCACACTAACGCACCTTTCAAGGCAGGTGAAATTGCTGACCTAAAAAAATGTGCAGAGAACCTTCATGGCACGCATAACGGAGATAAAAACACCTCAATTATGGGAGCGCTTGAGGTTCCTGAAACCTTTTATTCCCTGGAACGCAGGCGGGAGTGATACATGATTATATACACCTGGAAAATCCTAGAGGGACTAGTACCGAACTTGCACACGAAAATCACTCACAACGAAAGCAAAAGACTTGGCAGACGATGCAACATCCCCCCAATGAAAAACAGGGTGTCACTAGCACGTTAAGAGACCATACAATAAGTGTCAGGGGCCCGAGACTGTTCAACTGCCTCCCAGCATACATAAGGGGGATTACCAACAGATATAAGCTGGGAAGATATACTAAGCAACACAGACCCAAACTTATGCCTAGAACAGATTAACTCGGTGGCACTCGATGTATGCACAAGGCTTATTCTTAAGAAAAAGGAGGAGTAGATGTAAAAAAGAAAGAGACAGGCGCTCCCTTTACAGGCGACGGAAAAGAATAACAGAGCGGCTAAAAGAGGTCAATATATCTGAAATGCGCAGGGAGACACTGGTCAGAGAAATAGCAAGCATCGGACTTAAACTAAAAAATCCTTTAGGAGTCAGGAATCGGGGAAGAACTAAAAGCTATAAATGAAATCGAAAGAAACCCCAAAATATTTCTTCTCCAGCCAAAACAAAATCGAGAACAACGCCCAGTATTTGGGCCCTACTTAAACAAAATGGGTCCTACACAGATGACAGCAAGGAAATGAGTGAGCTACTCAAGTCCCAATATGACTCAGTTTTTGCAAGCCGCTAACCAGACTGAGAGTCGAAGATCAAAATGAATTTTTTTTTGGAGAGCCACAAAATTTGATTAACCAAGCCTATTCCGATGTTATCCTGACGCCAAATGACTTCGAACAGGCGATAAATGACATGCCCATGCACTCTGCTCCAGGGCCAGACTCATGGAAACTCTGTGTTCATCAAAAACTGCAAGAAGCCCCTATCCGAGCCTTTTCCATCCTATGGAGAGGGAGCATGGACACGAGGGTCGTCCCTCAGTTCTAAAAACAACAGACATAGCCCCACTCCACAAAGGGGGCAGTAAAGCAACAGCAAAGAACTACAGACCAATAGCACTAACATCCCATATCATAAAAATCTTTGAAAGGGTCCCAAAGAAGCAAGATCACCACCCATCTAGAAACCCATCAGTTACAAAACCAGGGCAACATGGGTTTAGAACAGGTCGCTCCTGTCTGTCTCAACTACTGGATCCTACGACAGGTTCCCAAATGCACTAGAAGACAAAAAGAATGCAGATGTAATATATACAGACTTTGAAAACCTTCACAAGTGGCCAGGCGTAATACGCACAAAATGCGCGCAAAGGGGAATAACGGAAAAGTCGGTCGAGGATCTATAATTTCCTCACAAACAGAAAAGAGGTGTGTCAACAGAGTAAAGCCCGAGGCGCTCGGTGAAAGCTCTGCCCCACAAGGGCAGTACTAGCTCCATCTTTTTCCTCATCCTGATACCCATATAGACAAGGAGTCAGCCAAGACCGTGTTTCCTTTGCAGATGACACCCGAATCTGCTGACAGTGTTTCCATTGCGCACTCCCGGGGCTCCGGCGGACTCAACCAAATCTTTTCGGGGGCTGCAGAAAAAAATATGAATTTTCAACGATGAGAAATTTAAAATACTCGATATGGTAAACTGGGGAAAAATTAAAATCTTCATCGGGGAACAAAACAATTCGGGCCAAAAATAGAGCAAAAACACCAACGTCAAAGACCGGGGGTGATTATGTCGGAGGATCTCACCTTCGGGGCCCCTAACTTTGTTAAATGCATTGCTAGAAAAATGCGGATGGATAATGAGAACCTTAAAAACTGGGGAGGCAAGCCCTGATGAACTCTTCAGGTCTTGTTTATCTAGGCTGGAATATTTCTGCACTCTAACAGCACCTTTCAAGGAGGTGAATTGCCGACTAGAAAAAAGTACGAGAAATTTCACGGCGCGCATAAGGAGATAAAAAACCTCAAATTTTGGGAGGCTTGAGGTTTTAAACCCCGTTTCCCGGAACGAGGAGGGGGAGATAATGTTTTAAAACCTGGAAAATCCAGAGGGACTAGTACCGAACTTGCCACGAAAATCACTCACCGAAAAAAAAGATTGGCAGACGATGACCCTCCCCCGAAAAGCAGGGGTGTCACTAGCACGTTAAAAGACCATACAAAAAGTGTCGGGGCCCCGGGCGTTCAAATGCTCCCCCGCCACATAAGGGGGTTACCAACAGACCCCTGGCAGTCTTTAAGTGAGGACAAAACCTAAAGTCAGTTCCTGATCAGCGGGTGTGGCTCGTTCGTTGGTTTGCGTGCGCCAGCGCAACAGCCTGGTTGATCGGGCGCTGATCCACCAGGAGGCTGGTCACAGCCCCGGGCCGGGGGGGCATTTACCCCCAAACTTCCCAGGTAAACTCCAGGTAAACCCCTGGCGGTCTTCAAACTGGCATGGACAAGCACCTAAAGTCGGTTCC
>NW_026508958.1:0-14528 GCF_026875155.1 Cherax quadricarinatus
CCTTTAAGCTCAGTGTGTCTTGTAAGAATGTAGTGTGTCTTGTAAGACTACAGTGTGTCTTCTAAGACTGTAGTGTGTCTTGTAAGACTGTAGTGTGTCTTTCAAGACTGTGTGTGTGTTTGCAAGACTGTAGTGTGTCTTGTAAGACTGTAGTGTGTCTTGTAAGACTGTAGTGTGTCTTGTAAGACTGTAGTGTGTCTTGTTAGACTATAGTGTGTCTTGTAAGACTGTAGTGTGTCTTGTAAGACTGTAGTGTGTCTTGCAAGAAATGTATGTGTCTTGCAAGACTGTTGTGTGTCTTGTATGACTGTAGTGTTGTAGTGTGTCTTGTAAGACTGTAGTGTGTCTTGTAAGACTGTAGTGTGTCTTGTAAGAATGTAGTGTGTCTTGTAAGACTGTAGTTTGTCTTGTAAGACTGTAGTGTGTCTTGTAAGACCATTGTGTGTCTATTAAGACTGTAGTGTGTCTTGTAAGACCATTGTGTGTCTATTAAGACTGTAGTGTGTCTTGTAAGACTGTAGTGTGTCTTGTAAGACTGTAGTGTGTCTTGTAAGACTGCAGTGTGTCTTGTAAGACTGTAGTTTGTCTTGTAACACTGTAGTGTGTCTTGCAAGACTGTAGTGTGTCTTGTAAGACTGTAGTGTGTCTTGTAAGACTATAGTGTGTCCTGTAAGACTGTAGTGTGTCTTGTAAGACTGTAGTGTGTCTTGTGAGACTGTACTGTGTCTTGTAAGACTATAGTGTGTCTTGTAAGGCTGTAGTGTGTCTTGTAAGACTGTAGTGTGTCTTGTAAGACAGTAGTGTGCCTTGTAAGACTGTAGTGTGTCTTGTAAGACAGTAGTGTGCCTTGTAAGTCTACAGTGTGTCTTGTAAGAATGTAGTGTGTCTTGTAAGACTACAGTGTGTCTTGTAAGACTGTAGTGTGTCTTGTAAGACTGTAGTGTGTGTTGTAAGAGTGTAGTGTGTCTATTAAGTCTGTAGTGTGTCTTACAAGACTGTAGTGTGTCTTACAAGACTGTTGTGTGTGTTGTAAGACTGTAGTGTGTCTTGTAAGACTGTAGTGTGTCTTGTAAGGCTGTAGTTTGTCTTGTAAGACTATAGTGTGTCTTGTAAAGACTATTTGTGTGTCTTGTAAGACTGTAGTGTGTCTTGCAAGACTGAAGTGTGTCTTGAAAGACTACAGTGTGTCTTGTAAGACTGTAGTATGTTTTGTAAGACTGTAGTGTGTCTTGTAAGACTGTAGTGTGTCTTGTAAGACTGTAGTGTGTCTCGTAAGATTCTAGTTTGTCTTGTAAGACTATAGTGTGTCTTGTAAGACTGTAGTGTGTTTTGTAAGACTGTAGTGTGTCTTGTAAGACTGTAGTGTGTCTTGTAAGACTGTAGTGTGTCTTGCAGACTGTAGTGTGCCTTTGTTTCGACTGTAGTGTGTCTTGTAAGACTGTAGTGTGTCTATTAAGTCTGTAGTGTGTCTTGCAAGACTGTAGGGTGTCTTGCAAGACTGTAGTGTGTCTTGTAAGACTGTAGTGTGTCTTGTAAGACTGTAGTGTGTCTTGTAAGACTCTAGTTTGTCTTGTAAGACTATAGTGTGTCTTGTAAGGCTGTAGTGTGTTTTGTAAGACTCTAGTGTGTCTTGTAAGACTGTAGTGTGTCTCGTAAGACTCTAGTGTGTCTTGTAAGACTGTAGTGTGTCTTGTAAGACTGTAGTGTGTCTTGCAAGACTGTAGTGTGCCTTGTAAGACTTTAGTGTGTCTTGTAAGACTGTAGTGTGTCTATTAAGTCTGTAGTGTGTCTTGCAAGACTGTAGTGTGTCTTGCAAGACTGTAGTGTGTCTTGTAAGACTGTAGTGTGTCTTGTAATACTATAGTGTGTTTTGTAAGACTGTAGTGTGTCTTGTAAGACTGTAGTGTGTCTTGAAAGACTATAGTGTGTCTTGTAAGACTGTAGTGTGTCTTGTAAGACTGTAGTGTGTCTTGTAAGACTGTAGTGTGTCTTGTAAGACTGTAGTGTGTCTCATAAGACTGTAGTGTGTCTCGTAAGACTGTACTGTGTCTTGTAAGACTGTAGCGTGTCTTGTAAGACTGTATTGTGTCTTGCAAGACTGTAGTGTGCCTTGTAAGACTGTAGTGTGTCTTGTAAGACTGTAGTGTGTCTTGTAAGACTATAGTGTGTCTTGGTAGACTGTAGTGTGTCTTGTAAGACTGTAGTGTGTCTTGCGAGACTATAGTATGTCTTGTAAGACTGTAGTGTGTCTTATAAGACTGTAGTGTGTCTTATGAGACTGTAGTGTGTCTTGTAAGGCTGTAGTGTGTCTTGTAAGACTGTAGTGTGTCTTGTAAGGCAGTAGTGTGCCTTGTAAGTCTACAGTGTGTCTTGTAAGAATGTAGTGTGTCTTGTAAGACTACAGTGTGTCTTCTAAGACTGTAGTGTGTGTTGTAAGACTGTAGTGTGTGTTGTAAGACTGTAGTGTGTCTTGTAAGACTGTAGTGTGTCTATTAAGTCTGTAGTGTGTCTTATGAGACTGTAGTGTGTCTTGTAAGGCTGTAGTGTGTCTTGTAAGACTGTAGTGTGTCTTGTAAGGCTGTAGTGTGTCTTGTAAGACACACTACATAGTAGTGACTCACGCGCACAGGTTTAAAATCTTGTCGACCCTATGCATGAGTCACGTGTTGACCCAAACCGGGCTGAATCTTGTCGCCCTTTTATTTTAAATTCAATTTAAATAAGGGGACATTACCTTCTGTCGTGACGCCCACACTTTACAAGCGAATAATGTCGAATTTTTCCCTCCTACACATATGGGTCAAAGGGAAAACATTTTCATCCAAAAGAAACATTCGGGATAAACAAATTTCACAATATTTTTTCTTTATTTATTTTTACAAGCAATACATCACTCTTTTTTCCTACTTTTTTAGTGGTGGAATATCGGGGTTTTGTCCCATAAGCCAAGGTTTCCCATTATATTCAAATGATATCTTTTATCATAAAAGGTTTAACAAACCTCTTTTAAATTAATTTTGTCCCGGTAATTTTTTCACCTTTTACATTCCTTATAGACTTACACCGGAAAAAATTTCCCTTATTGCTTTTTATAAAAAAATTCTTTTAAATTTTGCATGTGTTAAAAATTTACAAAAATTTGGGCAAAGGGAAAAACCCTTGGGCTTGCTGACATAGGGGTTTTCCCAGCAACCCTTGACAGAATACTTTTTAGCTTCGGGCTAAAAAACTCCTTTTAGGGTTATACCCCTTTAAAAAATCAAAAAAACCCCACTCCCCTTTTCTACTATCACCCTTTAAAGGGATGCTCAGGGCTAAAATTTTTAAAAAATCCATATAACCTAAAAATGGTTCATTTTTTAAACTCGGGGGTACAAATCTTTACTTTTCAAGCTAAAAAAATATAGGAGCCCTTTATGGTAAAAAAGAAGTTTTACTCATCAACCATAATGTTTTTTTAAAAAACTTTTTTCCCAAAAATGATAAAATTTTCTTTAAGAATCTCAAAAATTTTGGGAAAACCGAGATAAATTTGGTTGCTTAACTTTAATATCCTTTATTGAATTTTCCCAAATCACTCTATTTTGAAAAAATTTGTGTGATATTTTTTAACAATGCATCTTTACCTCGTTCTAAAAATGCTTTCTCATTTTTGTATATCAAATTTTTCCAGCAACTTTGTAATTTCGGGAAATTAAATTTCCCCTAAATGGCGTTATTATTTAAATTTTGAAAGTTTTTGATTGAAAAGGGACATCTTGTAGCTTTCCTGTGAAAATTTTAGTTCATATAAAGGGTTTTTAAAAATTTTGTCTGTGTATATTCATATAGGGTTATAAACCCTTTTTCCCCTTTTAACCCTTTTTCCCCAAAGTAATAACTGTAAAATTTAACTGATAAAATAATTTTTTGAGGTAAATGACTCCCCCCAAAATTTTCCCATTAGTTTTGGGGGGATTTTTTTCTACCTTCATTTTTCAGTATAGTTTCCAAAATTTAAGGGAAAGATAACATTCTTCTGATATATTCTTAGGGATAATTTTAAAAGGAAGTTCATCAGAAAAAGTTAGCTCCCTGGGGGGATATGTTTTTGGGTTTCCCCTTCTACCCAAATTTTCCCCTTTTGCCCTTCACAGGAAACAATTACTTAATCCAAAATCGAGGATAGCTTCTTCTGGGTTCTTTGGGGAAAATTTTTCTGATACCATTTGTGGAAGACTTAAAACCATCGCACTAGCAAACAAAAATTTGGGAAATCTAGTTATAGAAAAATGAGTGCCCATTCCACTCTCAACATCAAAATTAGGGTTTAAAAAAAAGGGGATTATCTCTTTAAATTTTTGTTTAATTCCCGCAGGTAAACCCCCTCTGAGTTTCCCTTTTTTAAATCAAGTCTTATAATTCATGGGAATATATCTTATCTAATCTTACATTATTTTTAAATTGGGAATGCTTCCCAACTGAATGATGGTAAAAAAAATAAAATTTTACTAACGTTTTTTGCTTATAAATATCTTTGAGTTTTTTTAACCCCCTTTCCAAAGAAGACATCGGCTAAAAAACCCCAAACTTCTGTCTTGAGATTAAACATCAAAAAATTTTCTCCTAAAGTCTTACATTTACCCAACTAAAAAACATTTTAAAAATGCTTTTTCATAATCTTTTGGAGATAGCGTATTTCTAAAAGAATTAAAAAAATGAATTTTACTCGGTAATTTTGTTTCTTCGACCCCTTTTTTTAAACTTCAATAAAATCATAACAAAAAAAATTTTTTTTCCTTTACAAAAATAAAGGAAAGACATCTCGAGGACATTTTTTCAAAATTAGTCCCTGTATTTTTTCAGGGATTTACCTGCCTTGATATGTTGTTTCGGGTTTAACGGGGAAAAAGAGATCCTTTCAAAAAAGCCAGTAAATTTCAAAACCAAACCCCTTCCCTATGTCTCCCTTTCAAGAATTTGAACCCTTTGTTTCGAATGAATTTCAACTTTTAATTTTATCAACATTAAATTCCTTTAAAATTTTTTCCAAAATCTTTCCACATTTTTTAGGGACAAAAAAGCAAAAATTTCTCTCTCTTGTTTTTAAACTGCAAAATTACATCGTGAAAAAATAGGCTCCAATATAATTATTAAAAATTTAAAGTATGGTCATGGTGTTTATTTTTGTCCGGGGGTTTTTTGAAGGTGTTACCACAAAATTTCACAAGTTTCTAGAATTGCTTCATCTTATCCTCCCCCTAAAAATTTTGGTTTTGATACTTTTCTTCAAAAATTTTTATTTTATTCCATTCCCCCACTAACTTTTTAAAATGAAATGTTTAAAACACATCCCCCCCTTTTATAACCTTTTTACACACTATTTCCCCTTTTTCGATCAAATTTTAATATAACAATGGGCCCAATGGCTTTTTTGAGGGAGACTCAATTTTACCTCCCGGGGGGAAGTGGGTTAATGAAACTTTCAAAACCCAAATACACCGATATATTCTTTGGAATGCGTTTTTGACAAAAATTTTTCAAAGTGTACGGTTTTTTCCTTTCCCGGGAAAGGAATACGAAACCGATTGTTTTTACATCCATCTTCGGGGATTTTCTAACTCTTCCTTTTGTATTCAATTATCAAAAACTATGACAGTGCTTCTTTACCCCTTTTTTTTCTGTCTTTATCTTTTCTAACTTTCCCCGTCAAAATCTTTATTAAAACCAAGTCCTTTCTTTAAACAAAAACGCGCACATAATGCCCTTTAATATTTTCTTTTTCCCTCTTACGACACATAGCCATAAATTTCCTATCTTGTTTCCTTTTTTTAATTGATAAACTTTTAATGACACTTTTTTTTCCCCTTCTTAATTTTACCCTTAACTTATCACGCTTTAATGGGGAAAATCATCTATAGATTTTTTTGCATGTTTAAGAAAACCCCCTCTCTTAGTAGTAACTGCTCTGCGAATACACACCAGGGTTTGTTTTTTTTTTGACATTGATAGGGGGCAAAACCCCACGCAGTACACTTAACCCATCATTAATCTCTGGTTTTAAAATACATATTGCCCCCCTCGCATTTTTCCTCGGGTTTATGCCACATATGATCCCACTTCCACTCTAATTCTACTTTAACATATTCGATACTAAAAAGATTCGTTTGGGATTTTATGACCCCGCAGACCCTTCCTATCTTGAAACTTGTGTATCTTTTAATATCGTTCCCCAACCCATCGATAAAAATACTTCAGAGATTTCCCCCCTTTCACTTACTAACTCAAACCAAAATTTTAATCAAAAATTGTCTTTTGGGGGGGGGGGTTCCGAAAAAAACCCGATATGTTTTGACGTAAGGGCCTTTTTAACAAAAATTGGGGGGGGATTCTAAAGGCGACATTGCTAGGGCGATCTATCATCATATCTCGCATCTTTTCTATAAAATAATCCTAAAAAAACATGAAAATACATTCTTAACCCCTCGAGCGAGCAAAATTAATTAAAAAGGGTTTTATAAGATCCTGGTTGTTGGGTCTTTCCCTCGGGAGAAAAAACATTTTTTATATACAGCTGAAAAAAAGGATCGACCCCTCCATAATTAAAAGGGGTTTAAAAATTTTTAAATTCAGAAAAAATTCATATACTTATACGTTCTTAAACCTAAAATTTTCCACTCCCTAAGGGGGCTTGAAAAACCCCTGAAACGTAAATTATAAAATTTATATGGACAATTGCCAATTTTTTAATTTTTAAAAAGTTTTAAAAAATTTTGTAATCCCTATAATTCTCTCCGAAACCGGGGTTGGCGGTAAAACCCCTTTGCAAGAAACATGGTATTACAAACTTTGAATATATAAGGAATATTTCGGAAAAATTTTAAAAAAAGGGAAGATCCAATAAAAAACGAATCATAAAAAAAGGGGCTGGGGGAAACACAAAAAGGGTTTACTCTTAGAGATCATCCGCGTTTAACCGAGGGTTCACACCAAAAAATTACAGAGGAAATTTTTAAAAATTATATAGTTTTAAAAATTTTCTAATTTTTTAAACAACATATTTTTTAAAAAGATTTGAAAGGTGAAAGTTTAAAAAGGAAAATTTTTTTATCCCCGAAAAATTTAAACCCCAGCCCATACCCCCTTCCAAAAATATTTTATGGGACAGATATTGAAACAAAAAAAAATTGGTGAATTACGCATTATTTGGAAAATCTTTAAAAAGGGTTTAATGTTTCCCATTTTAAATTTCGTGGGTCAAAAAAAGGGAAAGATTTTTTTGAAGGTACAATGAAAAAACATTTTAGAAAAATTTAAAAAATTTAAATTTACATTACTTAATATCCCCACGAAATCACCCGGAAGAGTTTTTTAACAACATTTTTAAGAAAAAACAAATAAGTTGTATCAGTGGATTTCAAGAATTTGATTAAGAATAAAAATACCATTAGACCCTAAAATATTTAAAAAGTAAAAGAACGAGAAAAATAAAATTATTTTGTAAGAAAACCGGTTTTTCCCAGCGTAAAAAAAATATTTGCTGAGTATCAGAGGGGGGAAATCTTCTTGGCATTAAATTACCTCACCCGTAAATATTATTTCGAGATTTTTTTAATAAATAAAGAAAGAATTTTTCTTGTACCAACTTCAGTTATGAATGGGAAACCCTCGATTTTGGGAAAAAATCGGGGGGTGTTTGAAAATTTAAAATGGGGGGGTGGGTGGTGGGGCATGCTTGAAGCGTGGTTTTTAACCAAGTTTTAAGACAAATCCCCAAACCCAGGTAAAACCCCCCTGTTTGCCCTCGGGGGAAATCAAAAACCCCAGATTTGTCAAGATTCATCACTTAAGAGTGGGTCCCGAGAAAATAAAAAATTAGTGAAATAAATTGTTATTTTAAATTGCAAAGAAATCCTTAGGGATTTTGGGATGAGAATAAAAACCCTTTCCTTCCCCCCGTTACTGGACGTAATATTATTGAAAAATTAAATTTTTATCAGAAAATAATGTGAAAACAGCGAGAAGAATCGATTCTGATTACTTAAAAAGAAAATAAAGATTTTTTAAATATTAAAGGGATACAATTTTTTAAATTTTTTGAGGAAAACAAAAGTGAAGGGAAAAAAGTTATTACTTTAAAAGGGGGGGCGGGGTAAGGAGAGAAACTTTGTGGATATCATAAATTGGGGGTATATAAAAATCGTGATGTTTTTTTTTTTATTTAGTGTGTGTTATAAAAAGGTAAAAGGGTGGCTGAACGTCTTCTATCTTTGTAGCATTTAAGTCTCGATTTTTTCCCCCAATACACCCTTTGGCTTTCATTAATAAATTATATGACCCCATTAATTAGGGTAAAAAAAATTTTTATGAGGGGTTCTCTGAAAATATTTAATTTTCCCCCAAGACCATTTATACCCGGGAAAAAATTTTTAAGTTTTGTATTTCATATGAGAAATCTACATTTTAAATATATGCCCTAAAATTGATATGGCAAAATTATTGGAGGGATTTTGGCAAGGATTTTAGAGGAATAAATGAGGATATTAAAAGCAAATTTCTTTAAAAGCAGTTTTAAAAATCAACGGGAAATTTTATCCCCAAAAATCAATTGGTTCACATATCATCCCGGAATTTAAAAAGGGGGGTTATTAAATTGGGAAAAAAAAAATTTTAAAAACCTTCTGATTTTACCCTGGTTATGGGGGGGTTGGAAATTTTATAAAGAAGGAAGGATATGCTAGGGTTTTAGGTTAAAAAAAATTTTTTAGTCTTTACCAAAAAAAAGAGGGTTATTTTTAACGATCTTGGGGTTTTTAAGGCGGTAAACCACCCGATCCCCGAATCAGGGATTTTTTATATGTTTAATATATAGCGATTTTATTGATCCCAAATTTTTTGGGGATCAGTTGGTATTTTCTTTTGGGAAATATTTGGGGTATTAAACATTAAAATCTAAAATTTTGATCCCAAAATGTATTAAAACCCCTTAATAAAAAAAATAATTGAAACAAGTGAGTTTAAGCTCGCTGATCAAAAGGAAGGTTAAAATTTAAAATTAAAGACAAGTGTTCTACGGGATGGTTAAAAAATTTCATTTAAACCTATAAAACGAGGGGTGAATGTTTAAGTTTAGTTAAAATTGAACGAAAAAAGCAAGGGTGAGAACCATTTTTTACCCCCCCTTCAGTGGAATTTTTTTCCCGAAAAATCTTTTATACTTCGAGGGTGGAAAAAGGGGGAAGGGTTTTGATGAAATTAAAATTTTATTTAAAACTGAGGGGGGGGCGGGGGGATTTTGTCATTTCTCCCGGGGGGATGGCCAAAAAGCTTTCCCAAATTTTTATTGAAAACCTTTTCCCCCGGGAGTATTACAATACGGGCAAAATGTGTTGAACCCAATTTTTTAATTAAGTATTGGGATTGAAAAATTTTTTTTGGGGGGGGAAATAGAGGGTTTGAAACATTGAAGGGGTTCGGACAGAAGTTTTATCCGGAGGAATTTGAAAGAAAAGGTTTTTGAAACGATTGAAATTTTTAATAAAAGAAACTGGAATATTTTAATTTTTGTTTATTTTTTAACTGTTATATTGTTAGTATGTCGGCTGGTCTCTATACGTTTTCACCAGGGGACTTTAACCCCCCCGCCCCCCTTATTCTCATTCCATAACTGAAGGATTCCCAAAAAATTTCCGGGGGAAAACCTTTTGAATCCTCAATAGGGGAGCTAGACGCCCATGTGAAGTATTTCCATTAAATCAAAAGGGTCTGATTAAAATTTTTCGAATTTTGAATACCCAAATTCAGAATCAATTTTTTTGATTTTTTAAAAAAATCGGGGCCCTTTTAAAAGAAATAAAAAAATAACAAAGGATTTATGGGGGTGCACTGGAGAGGGAGATAAGGCCCCAAAAATTTTTGAACTCTATAAGCAGACAATTTCAAAAACTGTGTGGGTTTTATTCCCCCAATGAACCAAATTATAGAAAACGAAACCATTTTATTCAAATACGGGTTATATTAAAATGCTTTAAACAAAATTTTTTCCCCCTCAAAATTAGATACCCTTTGGGGAAAAATAAAAATTTTTTCGTAATAAAGACACAAAAAGTATACTAATTTCAAAAGCTGATTTAGATGTATTAAAAAAACGAAAAGGGAAATTTTAAAGAATGGGAAATGGGTTTCTTTTTTCCCTTTTATGTGGGGTGTGGGTTTTTACGAAAATAACCTGGATAGTGTCCCCAAAATTTTGATTGAGACTTGAATTGCAATCACCCCCCTGGGTAATTAAGACTCCATTAAGCGGGAAAAAAAATTTAAATTAAAAATTAATTCCATTTAAATTATGGGTCGATAAAATATTCCGTTACGGGAAGGGATTAAAATTGGGGATTGAATTTAAGCATTAGGGCAAACCCGCAGGGGGGTGAAAAATCTTTTTCAAGAAAACATTATTTAAAAACATATATTCTGACATTTAATCAAAAACAAAAATTGATGGGAGATAATCCCCTTTGGGGGAAAAACTAAACCCCATAAGTATTTTAAATTTTAAAATTTGTTGATATGGGAAAAATATGATTGGGGGATATAATTTTAATCCATTATTTTTTTCAAAATTTAAGATTTTTAATCATTTCGGGGTTTCAAAATTTAAAACGGGAAAAGATTCTTTTAAAATTGACTGTAAGTTCCCTACCCACGCGATAAGGGTTATATTACGCTACCCCTTTAAATTCTGGGTTTTGGGGACCCGGGAACCTGATTACATATAAAATTTTTCCCCCAAGGGAGAAAATATTTAGGGGGGTTGACCTGAGAAGTGGAAAAGGTTAAAAAATGCTTAAACTGTCGAGAAGAATGGTAATTTGAGAAAGATATCCCTTTTTGGGAAACCCAAAGATGAGGAATAGAATTTGTCTGATGTTTTGGGGAAATAAAGCATTTTTAAAAATAAATGGAAAAAAGAACAGTGATAGTGCATACGCCCGGGAAAAAATCATGAAATTTTGAAAAATTTAAAAATTGCCTTTGGGAAAAATCATACGGGAAGAAATGCCCCCGTATTTGGGGGGTTTTGCCGAAAAAAATATAATTAAGTTTTTTATGAGGGTAAAAGATAAGCCGGGAATTTTTATCATTTAAATATATTGAACGATCAAGATTGGGAAAAAATGGTCATTGGATTAATATATAAGTGAAAATAAAAAACATATTATTTTATTTTTAAAAGTTTCGGGGGTTTAAAAAATTATACAAATATATAAAAAAAAAAATTTTATACAAAAAAATTTTCCCTGTACGGGGATTAATCAGGGATTCAACATGAAAAATCATTGTTGTGGTCTTAAATGCTATATATTTTTTTGATAAATTAGACACAAGTGCAAAAATCTTGGGTATCTTTATTGAGGAAACGTTTGCCACACAGTGGCTTCATCAGTCCCCTACAAAGGAGAAACTTTAAGAACAGGAGGAGAAAAGAGGTAAACATCCCTCCCCCTTGAGCCCATTTGGGCCCATCAATCTTTAAAATTCTATTCAAGATTGATGGGCTGAAAACAACGGGTCAAGGTTGAGGGACTGATTTCCTCATTCTCCTCCTGTTTTTCAAGATTCCCTTTTTTATGGACGGGTAAGCCACTGTGGGGGGCGAAAAGTTTCCCCAATAAAGATCCCAAAAGTTGCACCATGTGTCTAAATTTTTCAACATTTTCGGGTTCCCCCGAAACCCTTCTTTTAATATTTTTTTGATAAATTTTTTAAAAAATTATAGTGTAAAGAAAATTATACCATATTTTTTTTAAAGATTTTGTAGAAATAAATTAAAGAATGACCAATTTTAAAATGAAAAATTTCCCTTTGGCATTTTTAAATTTCCCTCATGTTTTAAAATGTTTTGCAAATTTCAACTGGGTAATTATGAAAAACTGTGTAAAATATTGGAATTATAATACGGTGGGGGGGAGGCGTTTAGAGGCGGGGCGAAAGGGGGGAAAGGGGGGGGAAAAAGGTCATAAACCCCTATAATGCCCGGGGGCTGGGCAAATCTTTGCATCTACTTTTCTTTAAGTTGGGTCAAGGGTTAATTCCCAAATTTAGTAATCCGTTGGAGGGGTCCCCGCGAGGAAAGGGGAAAAAAGACTGCATCCCTGTGTATGTCGGAAAAATCCACCTCGGTAAATGGTAAGTGATTTTTTTTTCATTATTACTAAAAAGAATAAGAAAGGAAAACTGTCAAAGGGGAATTTTGAAGTGCGTTGGAAAGTTGTGCAAATGATAAAAAAGGGGAAGTTTTTGGAAATTTTCGAATGAGAAAAACTGGGTGTCCTGGCTTAAATGAAAAAAAAGCTGAAGGGGGTGGGAGAGTTTTTAAAAGAGAGGGAAAAAATGGGTTAGGTCAGGGGTTTCAAATAAAAGTTTGAGCCCAAAGAAGGAAATAGCAATAATGTTGAAGGATAAACTATGGCAGGAAAAAAAAAAGGGGACAAAAAAATGTAAAATTAAGGGTTATGTGGAGTAAAATAAAGAATTTTGGGTGGAAAAAGGGGGGTTATAGTAAGCGTGTATGCACCTGGAGAAAGAGAAGTGAAGGGAGAGAGAGAAGATTTTTGGAAATGTTGGTGAATGCGGGGGGAGTTTTTAATCAAGTGTGAGAGTAATGGTGGTTGGGGATTTCAATGCTAAAGTGGGTAAAAATGTTATGGAGGGAGTAGTAGGTAAATTTGGGGTGAAAGGGGTAAATGTAAATGGGGAGCCTTTAATTGAGCTATGTGTAGAAAGAAATTTGGTAATAAGTAATACATATTTTATGAAAAAGAGGATAAATAAATATACAAGGTATGATGTAGCACGTAATGAAAGTAGTTTGTTAGATTATGTATTGGTGGATAAAAGGTTGATGGGTAGACTCCAGGATGTACATGTTTATAGAGGGGCAACTGATATATCGGATCATTATTTAGTTGTAGCTACAGTTAGAGTAAGAGGTAGATGGGAAAAGAGGAAGGTGGCAACAACAAGTAATAGGGAGGTGAAAGTGTATAAACTAAGGGAGGAGGAAGTTCGGGCGAGTTATAAGCGACTATTGGCAGAAAGGGGGGGCTAGTGCAAAGATGAGTAGTGGGGAGGTTGAAGAGGGTTGGAATAGTTTTAAAAATGCAGTATTAGAATGTGGGGCAGAAGTTGTGGTTATAGGAGGGTGGGGGCAGGAGGAAAGAGGAGTGATTGGTGGAATGATGAAGTAAAGGGTGTAAAAAAAGGGAGAAAAAGGTAGCTTATGAGAGGTTTTTACAAAGCAGAAGTGTTAAAAGAAGAGCAGAGTATATGGAGAGTAAAAGAAAGGTGAAGAGAGTGGTGAGAGAGTGCAAAAGGAGAGCAGATGAAAGAGTGGGAGAGGCACTGTCAAAAATTTTAATGAAAATAAGAAAAAATTTTGGAGCGAGTTAAACAAGTTAAGAAAGCCTAGGGAAAGTATGGATTTGTCAGTTAAAAACAGAGTAGGGGAGTTAGATGGGAGAGGGAGGTATTAGGTAGATGGTGAGAATATTTTGAGGAACTTTTAAATGAAGAAGTGAAGGGAAAAGCAGAATGTAAGTGTGGGAGGTACGTGAGGCATTAGTAGAATGAAAGGGAGTAAAGCAGCTGGAACTGATGGGATCATGACAGAAATGTTAAAAGCAGGGGGGGATATAGTGTTGGAGTGGTTGGTACTTTTGTTTAATAAATGTATGAAAGAGGGGAAGGTACCTAGGGATTGGCGGAGAGCATGTATAGTCCCTTTATATAAAGGAAAAGGGGACAAAAGAGATTGTAAAAAATTATAGAAGAATAAGTTTACTGAGTATACCAGGAAAAGTATACGGTAGGGTTATAATTGAAAGAATTAGAGGTAAGACAGAATGCAGGATTGCGGATGAGCAGGGAGGCTTCAGAGTGGGTAGGGGATGTGTAGATCAAGTGTTTACATTGAAGCATATATGTGAACAGTATTTAGATAAAGGTAGGGAAGTTTTTATTGCATTTATGGATTTAGAAAAGGCATATGATAGAGTGGATAGAGGAGCAATGTGGCAGATGTTTTCAAGTATATGGGATAGGTGGTAAGTTACTAAATGCTGTAAAGAGCTTTTATGAGGATAGTGAGGCTCAGGTTAGGGTGTGTAGAAGAGAGGGAGAATACTTCCCGGTAAAAGTAGGTCTTAGACAGGGATGTGTAATGTCACCATGGTTGTTTAATATTTATAGATGGGGTTGTAAAAGAAGTAAATGCTAGGGTGTTCGGGAGAGGGGTGGGATTAAATTTTGGGGAATCAAATTCAAAATGGGAATTAACACAGTTACTTTTTGCTGATGATACTGTGCTTATGGGAGATTCTAAAGAAAAATTGCAAAGGTTAGTGGATGAGTTTGAGAATGTGTGTACAGGTAGAAAGTTGAAATGAACTAGAAAGAAAAAGGTGATGAGGGTATCAAATGATTTTGTAAAAAAAAATTGGTTTAACAAATTGGGGAGGAGGGTATGGAAGAAGAAAATTTTTAAACTTGGG
>NW_026508959.1:0-14980 GCF_026875155.1 Cherax quadricarinatus
CCTGTGTAACGAAGAAACCTCCTGCTGCTCAGATGAAGCGTCACGTCAACAAAGAATCCAGGTTTTTACAACGAATCTACCGTCAGCGTGGCCGTGACGAACTCTAGCTCAAGTCCCCTCAAGCCGTCATCATGACTCACGAAATCGTATGACACGATTGCAAACAAACCATACCACAGACGGAGAAAGAACCCCCGATCAGTGTCATAAAACTCCAGACCGACGCGCTAGCCACTGGGCCAGCTGGTGTATATTTATATGTATATTTATACACCATAGGAACGTTAGCATAGGCAGACGGGAGATTCGTCTGTAAAAACTTGCATTTGCGGTCACAATGGTGCCTATGCTAAGATATCCAGGTGTTTAATTCGTGTCATCATCATCAACTTGTCAGTACTATATACCATTCTTGTAGCGATATTCCTACTAGACTGTCTACCAGAGAAACAAGATCTCTGCTTCTTTTCCAAAACAACTCTTCCCTACCCCACCATTGGAATGGCTGGAATGGTGGAGGGGAATGAGGTTACCAGCAGCGAGGTGCAGTCTGTCACTCGCTGCGAGGAGGCTGTAAGTGGGGAGGTAGTAATGGCTACCAGCAGTGAGGTGCAGTCCAGCACCTGCTACAAGTGGGTTCCCAGTAATGGTGAGAGCATCAAAATAAGGAAAGTAACAAGAATAAATTTGAAGGCAGGAAATCGCTTCTCTGTTCTTCAGGATGTGTGTACTTCAGTGGCAAGTGAAGGTAAAGGTACTACTTCCTCTGCTAATAGAGGTAAGCAAATCCTTGTAGTTGGTGACTCACAGGTAAGATATATGGACTGGGCATTCTGTAATAGGAATAAGAAAGTGAGAGATAGAGTGTGCTTCCCTGGAGCTGGTGTTGGTGACATAGTCAACAGGTTGGATAATATCATGTCAGTTATTGGGAACAAGCCTATTATCTGTCTCAGTGCTGGTGGAAATGATATTGGGAAAGCTAGGAGAGAAGAGCTGCTAGATAAGTACAGGTCAGCTATAGATTTAATCAAGTCTAAGGGAGGGGTCCCAATTACATGTAGCATCTTACCTAGAAGGAGAGTGGGCAATAAATGGTTGTCTAGGGCAATTGGTGTAAATTGCTGACTAGACAGATACTGGAAGAAACTTGCAATTCCATTCATTGACAACTGGGACAACTTTTATGGCAAACATGATATGTATGCAAGGGATGGGGCACATCTCTCTGGGGCTGGGGTGATAGCACTTGCAAACTTGATAGAGAGGGCCATTGCTGAAATGCCTAGGATTTTAAACTGATGGAGAATAGAGGTATGGGTGTGTATGGAAATCAGGCAGGTTTCAACACTAGGGTTGAAAACATTAAATGTGTAAAAGATATTTGTCATGAAGTTATAAATAAAGACAAGAGATCAGGTCAGCAAACAAAGGGAGACAGCAGAGAGCAGCAAGGGACTAGCTCCCTTAAGGTTTACTATACTAATAGCAGGAGTGTAAGAAATAAGATAGATAAGCTAAGATTAACTGCAAGTGCAGGAAACATAGATATTATTGCTACAACAGAGATCTGGCTCAATCTGAAAGATAGAGAGATGCCTCCTGAATGTCACATACAAGGCTATAAATTATTTCACATTGATAGGGTCTAAAGGAAGGGTGGTGGAGTAGCGATGTATGTCAGAGACAATTTAAATTGTTGTGTTAAACAAGATATAAAATTAGAAGCGTCAGCCACTGAAGCTGTTTGGTTATGGCTTCTCGAGGGCCGTGAAAAACTAATTTTGGGTGTGATTTACAGGGCTCTAAATCTTGATAGGGAGTGCAGTAAACTTCTATGGGACGAAATTCGTAAGGCATCTACATGCGAAAATGTTGTGCTAATGGGAAATTTCAACTATAGACAGATTGACTGGAGCAATTTGACAGGAAATTTAGAGTCAAGTGAGTTTCTTGATACTATTCAGAATTATTTTTTGTGACAGAACCAACTAGAGGAAATATCCTGCTTGACTTGGTTCTTGCCAGCAGGGAAACACTAATTAATAATCTTGAGGTTAATGATGAGCTTGAGGAAAATGATCACAAATCACTCAGTTTTAATATATTATGGAATTACCCTAATAATGGCAATCAAGTCTCTGTCCCTGACATCTGCTTGGCTGATTTCATAGGACTGAAAAATTACTTGGGTGGGCTGAACTGGAATTACCTGACTATGGGTCAGATATGAAATTTTCCAGAGCATAGTTCTAGCTGCTCAGACAACTTATGTTCCAAAACGGGAAATCAGATCAAACAAAAATGATCCTAAATGGATGAACAATAGATTAAAAATTCTCAATGGTCAAGAGAGAGGCAAATATAAACAAATCAAAAGAGTAGAGAGGCAGTTAAGAAGTCAATATATTCAGTTAAAGACAGAAGTAAAAATGGGAATAAGAAAAGAAAAAAGAGATTATGAGGTTAAAGTTTTCTTCAGGCATACAGAAGTAAGATCAAGGACAAGATACGTCCACTCACGGACAGTGATAAGGAAATGTGTAGAATTTTTAACACATATTTCCTCTCAGCTTTTACACAGGAAGATATTCCAGAAATAATCAGTTATGTAGAACAGGACGATAGTAAACTGTGCATAATTAGGGTCACAAGTGACATGGTCCTTAGGCAGAAAGATAAATTAAAACCTAACAAATTCCCAGGCCCTGATGAACTTTACGCAAGGGTTCTAAAGGAATGTAAAGAGGAGCTTAGCAAACCTTTGGTTAATCTTTTCAACATATCACTACAGATTGACATGGTGCCAGATAAGTGGAAAATGGCAAATGTGATACCTATTTTCAAAGCAGGTGACAGGTCCTTAGCTTCGAACTATAAACCAATAAGCCTAACCTCCATAGTGGGAAAATTTATGGAATCTATAATTGCCGAGGCAGTTCGTAGCCATCTTGAAAAGCATAAATTTATCAACGAATCTCAGCATGGGTTTACAAAGGGGCGTTCAAGCCTTAAAAATTTATTAATTTTTTTCACTTAGGTATTTTAGGAGGTAAATCATGGTAATGAGTATGATGTTGTGTACGTGGACTTCAGTAAGGCTTTTGACAGAGTCCCACATCAGAGACTATTGAGGAAAATTAAGGCACACGGTATAGGAGAAATTTTTTCCTGGATAGAGGCATGGTTGACAAATAGACAGCAGAGAGTTTGCATAAATGGGGAGAAATCAGAGTAGGTAAGGGTCATGAGCGGTGTTCCACAGGGATCAGTGTTGGGCCCCTTGTTGTTCACAATCTACATAAACGACATAGATGAGAGCATAAAGAGCGACATAAGCAAGTTTGCCTATGACAACAAAATTGGCCGTCGAATTCATTCTGACGAGGACATTAGAGCACTCCAGGAAGATTTGAATAGACTGATGCAGTGGTCGGAGAAGTGGTAGATTCAGTTTAATATTGACAAATGCAAAGTTCTAAACATTGGACTGGAAAATAACCATGCCACATATAAACTAAATAATGTATATTTTAATACTTCTGATTGCAAAAAGGATTTGGGAGTTTTGGTTAGCAGTAATCTGAAACCAAGACAAGAGTGCATAAGTGTTGGCAATAAAGCTAACAGAATTCTTGGCTTCATATCAAGAAGTATCAATAATAGGAGTCTTCAGGTTGTTCTTCAACTCTGTATATCCTTGGTTAGGCCTTATTTAGATTATGTTGCACAGTTCTGGTCACCGTATTACAGAATGGATATAAATGCTCTGGAAAACATACTAAAGAGGATGACAAAGATGATCCCATGTATCAGAAATCTTCCCTATGAGGATAGACTAAGGGCCCTGAATCTGCACTCTCTAGAAAGACGTAGAATTAGGGTGGATATGATTGAGGTGTATAAATGAAACACGAATAAACAAAGGGGATGTAAATAGCATGCTAAAAATATCTAGGCTAGACAGGACTCGCAACAATGGTTTTAAGTTGGAAAAATTCAGATTCAGGAAGGATATAGGAAAGCACTGGTTTGGTAATAGAGTTGTGGATGAGTGGAACAAACTCCCGAGTACAGTTACAGAGGCTAAAACATCGTGCAATTTTAAAAATAGGTTAGATAAATACATGAATGGGTGTGGGTGGGTGTGAGTTGGACCTGATTAGCTTGTGCTACTAGGTCAATTGCCTGACTAACTACCGGCTTAAGCCGGTAGGAGACTTGGATCCGCCTTGCATGCGCCAGTAGGCCTGCTGCAGTGTTCCTTCTTTCTTAAGTACTAATAATTCAACCCCTACTACGACGTCTACTACCACTACTTCTAATTAATAATAATAATAATAATAATAATAATAATAATAATAATAACAATAACAATAATAATAATAATAATAATAATAATAATAATAATAATAACAATAATAATAATAATAATAATAATAATAATAATAATAATAATAATAACAATAATAATAATAATATCTTTATTTCTACAGGTACAGAACATGTACAAGGTATACAGACCATAGCTGACATTAATGATATACTACTACATATAGAAAGCCGCTCGTTATTTACCTGGGGTTTACCTGGAGAGAGTTCCGGGGGTCAACTCCCCCGCGGCCCGGTCTGTGACCAGGCCTCCTGGTGGATCAGAGCCTGATCAACCAGGCTGTCGCTGCTGGCTGCACGCAAACCAACGTACGAGCCACAGCCCGGCTGATCAGGAACCGACTTTAGGTGCTTGTCCAGTGCCAGCTTGAAGACTGCCAGGGGTCTGTTGGTAATCCCCCTTATGTATGCTGGGAGGCAGTTGAACAGTCTCTGGCCCCTGACACTTATTGTATGGTCTCTTAACGTGCTAGTGACACCCCTGCTTTTCATTGGGGGGATGTTGCATCGTCTGCCAAGTCTTTTGCTTTCGTAGTGAGTGATTTTCGTGTGCAAGTTCGGTACTGTGCCTTGTGGAACAGAGCTTTTCACCGTAGCTGCCTCGGACTTTACTCTGTTGAAGACTACTCTGTGTTCTGTTAGTGAGGAAATTATAGATCCATCGACCGACTTTTCCTGTTATTCCTTTAGCACACATTTTGTGCGCTATTACGCCACGGTCACACTTGTCGAAGGCTTTTGCAAAGTCTGTATATATTACATCTGCATTCTTTTTGTCTTCTAGTGCATTTAGGACTTGTCGTAGTGATCAAATAGTTGAGATAGACAGGAGCGACATGTTCTAAACCCATGTTGCCCTGGGTTGTGTAACTGATGGGTTTCTAGATGAGTGGTGATTTTGCTTCTTAAGACCCTTTGCTGAGCACTACGGGCAAATTAGGTCAGTTTTGTCCCAGAATGCGACCCACACCAGTCCACTAACACCCAGGATGCGACCCACACCAATCTACTAACACCCAGGATGTGAACCACACCAGTCCACTAACACCCAGGATGCGACCCACACCAGTCCACTAACACCCAGGATGTGACCCACACCAGTCCACTAACACCCAGGATGCGACCCACACCAGTACACTAACACCCAGGATGTGACCCACACCAGTCCACTAACACCCAGGATGTGACCCACACCAGTCCACTAACACCCAGAATGTGATCCACACCAGTCCACTAACACCCAGGATGTGACCCACACTAGTTCACTAACACCCAGGATGTGACCCACACCAGTCCACTAACACCCAGGATGCGACGCACACCATTCCACTAACACCCAGGATGCGACCCACACCAGTCCACTAACGCCCAGGATGCGACCCACACAAGTCCACTAACACCCAGGATGTGACCCACACCAGTCCACTAACACCCAGGATGTGACCCACACCAGTCCACTAACACCCAGGATGTGACCGACACCAGTCCACTAACACCCAGGATGTGACCCACACCAGTCCACTAACACCCGGGATGTGACCCACACCAGTCCACTAACGCTCAGGATGTGACCCACACCAGTCCACTAACACCCAGGATGTGACCCACACCAGTTCACTAACACCCAGGATGCGACCCACACCAGTCCACTAACGCCCAGGATGTGACCCACACCAGTCCACTAACACCCAGGATGCGACCCACACAGTCCACTAAGAACCAGGATGTGACCCACACCAGTCCATTAAGACCCACGATGCGAACCACACCAGTTCACTAACACCCAGGATGTGACCCACACCAGTCCACTAACACCCAGAATGTGACCCACACCAGTCCACTAGCACCCAGGATGTGACGCACACCATTCCACTAACACCCAGGATGTGACCCACACCAGTCCACTAGCACCCAGGATGTGACCCACACCATTCCACTAACACCCAGGATGTGACCCACACCAGCTCACTAACACCCAGGATGTGACTCACACCAGTCCACTAACACCCGGGATGCGACCCACACCAGTCCACTAAGAACCAGGATGTGACCCACACCAGTCCATTAAGACCCACGATGCGACCCACACCAGTTCACTAACACCCAGGATGTGACCCACACCAGTCCACTAACACCCAGGATGTGACCCACACCAGTCCACTAGCACCCAGGATGTGACGCACACCATTCCACTAACACCCAGGATGTGACCCACACCAGTCCACTAGCACCCAGGATGTGACCCACACCATTCCACTAACACCCAGGATGTGACCCACACCAGCTCACTAACACCCAGGATGTGACTCACACCAGTCCACTAACACCCGGATGCGACCCACACCAGTCCACTAAGCAACCAGGATGGACCCACACCAGTCCATTAAGACCCACGATGCGACCCACACCAGTTCACTAACACCCAGGATGTGACCCACACCAGTCCACTAACACCCAGGATGTGACCCACACCAGTCCACTAACACCCAGGATGTGACGCACACCATTCCACTAACACCCAGGATGTGACCCACACCAGTCCACTAGCACCCAGGATGTGACCCACACCAGTCCACTAACACCCAGGATGTGACCCACACCAGTCCACTAACACCCAGGATGTAACCCACACCAGTCCACTAACACCCAGGATGCGACCCACACCAGTCCACTAACCCAGGATGCGACCCACACCAGTCCACTAACTCCCAGAATGTGACCCACACCAGTCCACTAACACCCAGGATGCGACCCACACCAGTCCACTAACTCCCAGGATGCGACCCACACCAGTCCACTAACTCCCAGGATGTGACCCACACCAGTCCACTAACTCCCAGGATGCGACCCACACTAGTCCACTAACTCCCAGGATGCGACCCACACCAGTCCACTAACACCCAGGATGTGACCCACACCAGTCCACTAACTCCCAGGATGCGACCTACACCAGTCCACTAACTCCCAGAATGCGACCCACACAAGTCCACTAACTCCCAGGATGCGACCCACACCAGTCCACTAACTCCCAGGATGTGACCCACACCAGTCCACTAACACCCAGGATGTGACCCACACCAGTCCACTAACACCCAGGATGCGACCCACACCAGTCCACTAACACCCAGGATTCGACCCACACCAGTCCACTAACACCCAGGATCGACCCACACCAGTCCACTAACCTCCAGATGGGACACACCAGTCCATAAACAACCAGGATGTGACCCACTACATCCATTAACACCCGGATGCCGACCACAGCCATTCCACTAACACCCGGATCGACCCACACCAGTCCACTAACTCCCAGGAGCGAGAACACACCAGTCCACTAACTCCGATGTGACCCACACAGTCCACTACTCCCATGATGTGACCCACCCAGCAGTCAATAACACCCATGATGCGACCCACACCAGTCCCTAACACCAAGTGATGCGACTAAACCAGTCCATAACACCCAGGATGCGACCCACACCAGTCCACTAACACCCAGGATTCGACCCACACCAGTCCACTAACACCCAGGTACCCATTTAACAGATGGGTGAACATAGACTGAATATAGACAACCGGTGTAAAGAAACATTTATTATTATTATTAAAGATTCGCCCGTATTCTCCCGGCCCGGGCCTTTTCGAAGTGGTGGCCCGGCCTTGGCTCCCTCTTTAGGTAGTGTCTGAGACCTAAGTCTCCCATGGGAGGAGGCATAAGTACCTCCTCATCTTCGGGACCAACTGTCCTCTCTGGTCTTCCATCCCCGCCCCAAGGGGGCGAATGGGAATGACAGTCTTGTGAGCTGTAAGCTCGGGCTCAGGCACCTACCCTACCCTAGAAGGGTTAGGCATGGTGTCGATGGTAAAGAAACACTTCCAATTATAGGAGGACACATTTTGTATCTTATAATTTTATATTTATCAAATATCAATTTAATTATAATAAAATTATTATAATTATTATGAAAAATGAAGCGCTAAACCTACAAGAATTATAATAAAAAATAATTTGGATTGCTGATTTTTTATAATCAGAGTTTTTGTTATCATTTACCTAGCATTGTTAATATTGACATTTAATTTAAAAAGGTATTACTATATTAATTACAAATTTCTTACCATCCAAGGCCAAGAGTTCTTCTGAACCCTCACTCCACCGACCACTAAGCCTATGCTGTCCCTGGGAGGCGAGGGATCACCAGGAGGTGGTGGTGGTGGAACTCGCTGAATATGTACACTGAGATCCATCATGGCTGACTGAGGAATCCCTGGGCGTCGTCCATTACTGGCTGGTGCAGTGGCTGGTATACTTGAAGATGGTGCGAGGTTGACAGACCCTTGCCGGAGTGTTTTAAGAGGAAGAAAGTCAATGGTGTATAAGCCGTATGTTTGCTTTGGGTTTTGTCCACAGTCTGCAACAGTAAGAAGTCATCAGTATAATCATTCAAACAATAGATTATCAAGTCTTGATTTCAGATAATTTAGATGTCATGAAGGTACTACGAAAAAGGTGACTAATTATGTGGATCATACTTACCAAAGTTGACTGTAGGTGGAGAGATGTCCTCTATAGGCTCCGGTTTACCACCTGAATAATTCAAATATACAATTACATGATATTTTTCTTAATCAATGAAGTTATTTAATAATATATTAAGGTTTTCGTTAAACATTTTCAGGTTAGAGAATTTTTTATTAAAAACTAAATTTCTCTCTCTCTCTCTCTCTCTCTCTCTCTCCTCTCTCTCTCTCCTCTCTCTCTCTCTCTCTCTCTCTCTCTCACTATACATATATGTCGTGCCTAATAGATAAAACTGGTCAGTTAGCAAGAACTCGTTTAAAATTAAGTCCTCTCTAAAATTTTCTCTTATATGCTGAAAGATTATATATTATTTATTTATTTTTTATTATCACACTGGCCGATTCCCACCAAGGCAGGGTGGCCCGAAAAAGAAAAACTTTCACCATCATTCACTCCATCACTGTCTTGCCAGAAGGGTGCTTTACACTACAGTTTTTAAACTGCAACATTAACACCCCTCCTTCAGAGTGCAGGCACTGTACTTCCCATCTCCAGGACTCAAGTCCTGCCTGCCGGTTTCCCTGAACCCCTTCATAAATGTTACTTTGCTCACACTCCAACAGCACGTCAAGTATTAAAAACCATTTGTCTCCATTCACTCCTATCAAACACGCTCACGCATGCCTGCTGGAAGTCCAAGCCCCTCGCACACAAAACCTCCTTTACCCCCTCCCTCCAACCTTTCCTAGGCCGACCCCTACCCCGCCTTCCTTCCACTACAGGCTGATACACTCTTGAAGTTATTCTGTTTCGCTCCATTCTCTCCACATGTCCGAACCACCTCAACAACCCTTCCTCAGCACTCTGGACAACAGTTTTGGTAATCCCGCACCTCCTCTTAACTTCCAAACTACGAATTTTCTGCATTATGTTCACACCACACATTGCTCTCAGACATGACATCTCCACTGCCTCCAGCCTTCTCCTCGCTGCAACATTCATCACCCATGCTTCACACCCATATAAGAGCATTGGTAAAACTATACTCTCATACATTCCCCTCTTTGCCTCCAAGGACAAAGTTCTTTGTCTCCACAGACTATTAAGTGCACTACTCACCCTTTTCCCCTCATCAATTCTATGATTCACCTCATCTTTCATAGACCCATCTGCTGACACGTCCACTCCCAAATATCTGAATACATTCACCTCCTCCATACTCTCTCCCTCCAATCTAATATCCAATCTTTCATCACCTAATCTTTTTGTTATCCTCATAACCTTACTCTTTCCTGTATTCACTTTCAATTTTCTTCTTTTGCACACCATACCAAATTCATCCACCAATCTCTGCAACTTCTCTTTAGAATCTCCCAAGAGCACAGTGTCATCAGCAAAGAGCAACTGTGACAACTCCCACTTTATGTGTGATTCTTTATCCTTTAACTCCACGCCTCTTGCCAAGACCCTCGCATTTACTTCTCTTACAACCCCATCTATAAATATATTAAACAACCACGGTGACATCACACATCCCTGTCTAAGGCCTACTTTTACTGGGAAATAATTTCCCTCTTTTCTACATACTCTAACTTGAGCCTCACTATCCTCGTAAAAACTCTTCACTGCTTTCAGTAACCTACCTCCTACACCATACACTTGCAACATCTGCCACATTGCCCCCCTATCCACCCTGTCATACGCCTTTTCCAAATCCATAAATGCCACAAAGACCTCTTTAGCCTTATCTAAATACTGTTCACTTATATGTTTCACTGTAAACACCTGGTCCACACACCCCTACCTTTCCTAAAGCCTCCTTGTTCATCTGCTATCCTATTCTCCGTCTTACTCTTAATTCTTTCAATAATAACTCTACCATACACTTTGCCAGGTATACTCAACAGACTTATCCCTCTATAATTTTTGCACTCTTTTTTATCCCCTTTGCCTTTATACAAAGGAACTATGCATGCTCTCTGCCAATCCCTAGGTACCTTACCCTCTTCCATACATTTATTAAATAATTGCACCAACCACTCCAAAACTATATCCCCACCTGCTTTTAACAATTCTATCTTTATCCCATCAATCCCGGCCGCCTTGCCCCCTTTCATTTTACCTACTGCCTCACGAACTTCCCCCACACTCACAACTGGCTCTTCCTCACTCCTACAAGATGTTGTTCCTCCTTGCCCTATACATGAAATCACAGCTTCCCTATCTTCATCAACATTTAACAATTCCTCAAAATATTCCCTCCATCTTCCCAATACCTCTAACTCTCCATTTAATAACTCTCCTCTCCTATTTTTAACTGACAAATCCATTTGTTCTCTAGGCTTTCTTAACTTGTTAATCTCACTCCAAAACTTTTTCTTATTTTCAACAAAATTTGTTGATAACATCTCACCCACTCTCTCATTTGCTCTCTTTTTACATTGCTTCACCACTCTCTTAACCTCTCTCTTTTTCTCCATATACTCTTCCCTCCTTGCATCACTTCTACTTTGTAAAAACTTCTCATATGCTAACTTTTTCTCCCTTACTACTCTCTTTACATCATCATTCCACCAGTCGCTCCTCTTCCCTCCCGCACCCACTTTCCTGTAACCACAAACTTCTGCTGAACACTCTAACACTACATTTTTAAGCCTACCTGTTATGCAAGGTTCTGCATGACATTGTAATGTATATACAGTGGAGAAGTGTGCCATAATAATAGACGAATGTTATAATTGTAAAGAATAATTTTATAATTCATAATGTGCATTTGGGGGCACTGTAAAGTACTCTAACTGTAATTATAAAGAAATCCTGCTAGGGATTTATTTTCCAAGGGTGTTTGGGTATGCGGAGTGAGCGTGGCTGGGGGAGTCACGTGGGGGCAGCATGGTGTGGAGGGTGGCGTCGGAGATCCTGTGTATTTGAGCTAAGTTTGTAGTCGTGTACTCCTTTTGTTTAGCTAACCCAAGCCATAGGCTCTTCTATGGCTTACCTGTATGTTCACCCAGGCTCTGACATGGCCAGGATGCTGTGGGAGGAGTGAGGTAATGAGAAATGGGGTTTGTAGTGGAGTAGAGACGGCCTGGCGGTGACTAGGCCTAGTGTTATGGTGGCTGGACCTCTAGCCAGCTGTTTCTTGTGTATACTCATTTGGGCATTTAGGATTAAGGTGTTTCTAGAGTGTGTATATAGTGTTATGTTGAATAAATAGATATATTTTCCTAACTGGGATTTTTACCTAACCCTCTGTTAACCAACCCATGGAAGTAATACATTCTGGTTTAGCGCTTTCTGTTTTGACTGGGATAGCCCTGGGTGGCCTGTTTATGCTTGAGATGTGTGTAACTTTTACCTTTGCCCTTAGACAAAGCTCAAGCCCCCAGCCATCCCACATTTCTGCGTAACACTACCCCATACCTCTTCGACCCCATTGCCTATGCTCTCATTAGCCCATCTATCCTCCAATAGCTGTTTATATCTTACCCTAACTGCCTCCTCTTTTAGTTTATAAACCTTCACCTCTCTCTTCCCTGATGCTTCTATTCTCCTTGTATCCCATCTACCTTTTACTCTACAACTAGAAAGTGATCTGATATATCTGTGGCCCCTCTATAAACATGTACATCCTGAAGTCTACTCAACAGTCTTTTATCTACCAATACATAATCCAACAAACTACTGTCATTTCGCCCTACATCATATCTTGTATACTTATTTATCCTCTTTTTCTTAAAATATGCATTACCTATAACTAAACCCCTTTCTATACAAAGTTCAATCAAAGGGCTCCCATTATCATTTACACCTGGCACCCCAAACTTACCTACCACAACCTCTCTAAAAGTTTCTCCTACTTTAGCATTCAGGTCCCCTACCACAATTACTCTCTCACTTGGTTCAAAGGCTCCTATACATTCACTTAACATCTCCCAAAATCTCTCTCTCTCCTCTGCATTCCTCTCTTCTCCCGGTGCATACACGCTTATTTTGACCCACTTCTCGCATCCAACCTTTACTTTAATCCACATAATTCTTGAATTTACACATTCATATTCTCTTTTCTCCTTCCATAACTGATCATTCAACATTACTGCTACCCCTTCCTTTGCTCTAACTCTCTCAGATACTCCAGATTTAATCCCATTTATTTCCCCCCACCGAAACTCCCCTACCCCTTTCAGCTTTGTTTCGCTTAGGGCCAGGACATCCAACTTCTTTTCATTCATAACATCAGCAATCATCTGTTTCTTGTCATCCGCACTACATCCACGCACATTTAAGCATCCCAGTTTTATAAAGTTTTTCTTCTTCTCTTTTTTAGTAAATGTCTACAGGAGAAGGGGTTACTAGCCCATTGCTCCCGGCATTTTAGTCGCCTCATACGACACGCATGGCTTACGGAGGAAAGATTCTTTTCCACTTCCCCATGGACAATAGAAGAAATAAAGAGGAACAAGAGCTATTTAGAAAAGGGAGAAAAACCTAGATGTATGTATATATATATATATATATATATATATATATATATATATATATATATATATATATATATATTTTATATATATATATATATATTATATATATATATATGCATGTGCGTGTCTGTGAAGTGTGACCAAAGTGTAAGTAGGAGTAGCAAGATATCCCTGTTATCTAGCGTGTTTATGAGACAGAAAAAGAAACCAGCAATCATACCATCATGCAAAACAGTTACAGGTTTCTGTTTCATAGTCATCTGGCAGGCCGGTAGCACCTCCCTGGGCGATTGCTGTCTAACACTGATCTCGGGCTGAAGGAGACTTGAACCTACGAACCTTGGAACAAGGTACGCAGTGCTTTACCAATCTACCCTCACTGGACCAATACCTTGGAGTCCAGCTTGCGCTAGACTTGGATCTAAGGCAGCCAGTTTTCAGGGAGAACGCTTACAGCTTTTCATCTCATCCCCTGCATGCATCAGCCTTACTAGAGATATTAACAATGCAAGGAATTCGCAAGAGCAGGCGAAATATACACAAACACTGATCTCCTTCAGCCTTACGACATCGCGTTATGTTAAATCCGCCATACGAAGCATTTGAACGCAAAAATTTTGCCTCCCCTCACGATAAAAAACTCGCCCTACTTGATTCGTCCAGGACTCGTCCCACGTGTGGCCTCAGCTCCCCTGTGGGTGTCAGCAGGGGCGGATTACCGCATAGGCAAACTAGGCATTTGCCTATGGCCCCGCGCATTTGGGGGCCCCACGGTCCAAGGGGTTCAGGAGCTCATCCAAGACTGCGCACATGGTGCAAGTGCAAAGAGGTCCTTACCTAAAAAGTTCAAGTGTTTGGAGAGTAAAATTGATTTTTAAAAATTAATAAAAACAAAAATAAATAATGAAATAAAATAAAATAAAAATAAATAAACCTAACCATAGATGGCAACACTCAACACACCTTTGTTTACATCAGAACAGCTGTGTTTTCCCGCTAATGGCTGAGTATGGGAGATTCCTCTCCAATTTTCTGTAGTAATTACACGTTATCTAGACTTGTACTGTGACAAATTAACTAAAGTGTTGTTGATAGACATTGATGTGTATGGATAGGGTTAAATGTTCGTTTTCGCCTCTAAATGTTAAGGGAGGTACCTGATAGGGTTACTTGACCAGTAAAGACGCATGGACCAGTAAAGACACATTTTTGGTAAAAATACTGTAAAGAAAAACCTAAAAACGCAAACTGACTTCCGTTTGTAGGTTTTAAAAACACTTTGTCCTGTCTTTAAGTCTTTATCATTTCAATAACAGATCTCAATTGATTGATGTTCTACATCACTTCCGTCGCAAATGCTTAGTTTTCAAGTTGCGACGGAAGTGATGTAGAACATCAATTAATTTACTACATATTTCCCCAGAAAACACATAAGCCACATCAGAAAATCGTTGGTTGGGTGAAACTGAAAATTGTCCCTGCATTCTTTAATTCTCATGTCCTTATCTATGGTGTAGGCCATATATCATGCAAAACATAATGATTAGTTTAGTTATGAAAATGTAATATAAATACCATTGTGCAT
>NW_026508960.1:0-14950 GCF_026875155.1 Cherax quadricarinatus
TGTACGTGGGCCCACTGGACGCCACTTACAATTCTCGAAGAAATTCTGTGCAAATAAGTGACAGCAATATACTTGCCAACGCCCCCACTTTTGCCTGTTCACTCTGTTGCATCTGTATAGTTTGTAACCCCGGATCCATATTTCGTTGTCCAAGTGATCCTTTATGTGGGTCTCTGTAAAAGCCGGGCGAACATTGCATTTGCCTCTGCAAGCAGTCCACGATGAAAGGTATTTTGTTGTTCGTTGCTGGATTTAGACCCCGTATATTTGCGAAGAAGAATGTCATTGGATTGATGGTACTGGTGGGGATTTTTTTTTTTTCCGGCACTAATATCTGTATCTGTTGGTTTGGAGTGGAGGCCATCGACTGTGGTTCCACTCCAGAAATGACTGATTTGATCTAATGATTTCTGATATTTCTTGCCAGTTTTTTTTTTTTCTTCCTGGCACTAAAAAACCTCTCCCTCTTGAGTGCTGTGGCTACCCAGGTTTTTCCAGGGTGTGGGTGTTTTGAATCTTTTTGTCCTTTTTAGATGGTGTGCCTGGCAATTTAACTTATAGCACAGCCCTTTCCTATACTGAAGAAGGACACATTTCAGAGTGAAAAAGCTTACAGGAAGTGAGTTTGCATTTTCCTGTTGTCATATGGGCACGCATTTTCTAGGGTGGTCAAAGTTGCACGTCCCATCTGTTTTTCCAGATTTCCCCATGCCTGCAGATACCAAGGACATAATATGTGCACAGGTTTGGGTTTCCGTTTGCCTGGTTTTTGTGACTGTATTCCCTGTTGGTGTATGTTTTCCTGTCTCATTCCTATCCTCACTAGTACTAACAGTGGAGCTCTCACCATTGTTTCTGGTACTATATCTTCACTATTACTAACGGAGTCCCCTTGTTTGCTATCTCCTGTGGTATTACTAGTTTGTAATATTGGTTTTTTATCTTGTCCTTGACTACGCTTGTTTTCCCACTATAGCTCCTGTCCTCCCTCGAGGCTTACTTGTAACCTTGCTGGGAGAGCATGTCTACAATTTCTGAAAGGATCTCATGTTTTTATTGACTATGTTAGGAATTTTTCTGTCGTTTCAGATCTAGGTAAACTCCAGGGAGAGTGAGAGATGTATATAACAAGTGGAGTATCTCTAATTCTCTACATTTATAAATTAGGGGGTTTTCTCTTATTTATACATTTTGGACTATAAGCTTCTAGATAAATAACTAGTTGATTGCTACCCTAATATCATTGTGGTCAATATGACATTGTTAAACCATCAAATACTTGCTGGAGTTGAAACATCAACATAAACTTTGTCCTAGCTGATGACCCTCAGGTAACTGATGTCTTTAATAACATTTACAATTCCTTGTTAATACCTGTTTATAACTAAACCAACAAGAATTTCTGAGACGAGTGCTTTCTCAGTTGATCATAAACCCGGACTAATATAATAGCTCCTCTCAGAGCTGGGATAAACAGACAATACTACTGATCACAACCCCATCTTCCTCACAACCAACTTACATAGATGCCCACTCAAAACTAGTAAACTTCCTTTTGTCTTGATGATGAGACATTAGTAAGTAACTTCATTATTGTAGTATGTGACATTGCCTGACACAGAAAGTTTAATGACAATAGAGTCATTGACAAATGGGTCAATATTTTTCTAACGAAAAATAAAAAGCCTTTTTAAAAGCATTGTCCTGTTAAAACTAAGCAGATCATAACAGAGACTAAAAGTAAATTTTTTTGCAAAAAGAAAGGTTTACCGCCTGTACAGAAAATTTGATATTGACATACTTTATAGAAAGCTCCTGATTATGCAGAACACTTGTAACATATAATTATTTAGTGGAATATTTGTAAGAACAATTTGTTGGCCATTTTACTACACAGTTGTTGAATACAAATGGAGATACAATGTCAATTTCTGTTTTAAACAGCAAAAGATATGTAATTAAATGAAATCCCAAAGACTGCACAGCTTCTCAAGCAAAACTTGCATACACTACGTATACTTAAAATTAACATGGTTTATACATAATAAACCACAGTAAGATGATAAAATTGTTAAGGTAAGCAGAGTGAGTGGTATTAGTTAGCCCATAGCTAACATGCCCATGGCTAACATGCATGTTATTTGTTAGCTTATGTTTAACAAATAGCATGCACAACCCAAATGATAAAAATAAATAAATATGAAAAATAACATTGTGACCAGTAATCAACACTTTGACCAGTTAGCTAATATTGAGCATAATAGCAACATCAAACACTAAGGTGGACCACCCATGAGGTCCTAGAACTAAATTCCCAATTACAGTGCTAGGAAGTGTAATTCCATGTGCCCAACACTGACAATGCACAGATACCATCCATGTAGAATGCCTAGAATGGACAGAAACATAAACATGACATGAATATCCTGTACTATCCACAAGATAGACATATGGACCCACAAAAACACCAGTACACATCCTTGACTCACAGAAACAGTGTTCACTCACATTTAAATGTGTAGTTAAATGGTATTATGCAGCAATGGAAAATGGCACACAGAGTATGGGTGAGGCCATACTCCCTCCTGGGGTTAAACAATAATTAAAGTGTGGAAGTTTAAAACAGAGACTACAAATTTTCATGGACCTGGCAAGTAGTTATGTAAACACCTCTTTCAGCAAAATGAAATATGCAGATTTTAATAAAACTCTGTAGAGAATAACAATAGTATAAATTTTATTATAGGTAAAAATATCTTGTGCACAGGATATTTTTACCTATTATAATAATAACCTGACTCACGAAATCGTACCACGGCGGGATAGAACCCGGACGGGCTGGAGTTTTGACTCTCTGATCGCGGGGTTTTATCCCCGCCCGTGGTATGGTTTTTATAAAAAATAAACCCTTATAATAATAACCTATTATAATAATAAAACCTATTATAATAATAACGCATATAAAGTGTACATACAGTGTATGGTGGAACCTCAGTTGTCGAATTTAACTCATTCCATAAAGTCAGTTTTTACAACCAAAATGATCGACAACCAAAACCAATTTTTCCCATAAAGAGTAATGTGAATAGACTTAATCCATTCCAGACCAAAAATGACAATATAATAAATTTTTAATAATAATGTACTACTTCATAAAACAATGTATAAAATTATACAGCACAGGGAAACTGTAAAAATGAATACTAAATGAAATTTAACTGAAATACTGTAAAGTAAATGAAAATGTAACTGCCTCTTACCTGTCAGAGAACTAATGGCATACTGGAAGCAGGAGGTGGAGGAGAGGAGGGGTATGTTACTGCTTGGAAGGAGAGTCACCTTCTAATAATATGTCAGGCAACTCTCTTTCTGGTATTGTTTCTCTTATTTGTCTCTTTTCACCACTAACACCCTCTTCTAGCTCACTGATTCTTTGTGTCACTGAAAACCTGTCCAGTGAGGTTTTGTTTCAGGTTCTGTTTTAACATTTGTCTAAATTGAGACATTACAGTGTCATTGTACTTGTTAGACTGACGGATTGCCATTGCTTTGTCTGGATGGCATTTTTTTCACTAAGGTGTTTGAGGAGGTAGATCTTGGTAATGAATATGATATTGTGTATATGGACTTCAAAAAAACTTTCGATAAAGTTCCACACCAGAGGCTATTGAGGAAAGTTAAGGCACACAGAATAGGAGGAGAAATTTTTTCCTGGGTAGAGGCATGGCTGACAAATAGGCAGCAGACAGTTTGCATAAATGGGGAGAAATCAGAATGGGGGCACGTCACAAGCGGTGTTCCTCAGGGGTCAGTGTTGGGCCCATTGTTGTTCACAATTTACATAAACAACATAGATAAAGGAATAAATAGCAACGTAAGCAAATTTGCTGATGACACCAAAATAGGCCATACAATTCATTCTAATGAGGACACTAGAGCACTCCAGGATGATTTGAATAGACTGATGCAACGGTTGGAGAAGTGGCAGATGCAGTTTAATATTGACAAATGCAAAGTTCTAAATGTTGGACAGGTAAATAACCATGCCACATATAAACTAAATAATGTAGATCTTAATGCACCTACCATCCGACTTATGACCGAGTTTGGTTCCGAGAAACTGGTCGTAAGTCGAAATGGTCGTAAGTCGAACTTTACTACTGAATATCAAAATAACATTTTTGTAATGACTTTATTTTATTGTTTTATTTTGGTATTTCATGTTTTACTTTACTTTTTATGCTGTTAGTACTGTATTTTATACTGTAAGGTTTAGGATAAACACTGTGTACAACACAAACACTTGTTTATTTCCCAGAAATTTAGCATAAAAAACACGGTCATAAGTCGAGTCATCGTAAGTCTAGCAGGTCGTAAGTCAGATGGTAGGTGTACTACTGATTGCAAAAAGGATTTAGGAGTTCTGGTTAGCAGTAATCTATAACCAAGACAACAGTGTATTAGTGTTCGCAATAAAGCTAACAGAATTCTTGGCTTCATATCTAGAAGTATAAATAATAGAAGTCCTCAGGTTGTTCTTCAACTCTATATATCCTTGGTTAGGCCTCTGTCACTGTATTACAGAATGGATATAAATGCTCTGGAAAATGTACAGAGGAGGATGACAAAGATGACCTCGAGTTTACCTGGAGAGAGTTCCGGGGGTCAACGCCCCCGCGGCCCGGTCTGTGACCAGGCCTCCTGGTGGATCAGAGCCTGATCAACCACGCTGTTACTGCTGGCTGCACACAATCCAACGTACGAGCCACAGCCCGGCTGGTCAGGTACCGACTTAAGGTGCTTGTCCAGTGCCAGCTTGAAGACTGCCAGGGGTCTATTGGTAATCCCCCTTATGTATGCTGGGAGGCAGTTGAACAGTCTCGGGCCCCTGACACTTATAGTATTGTCTCTTAAAAGTGCTAGTGACACCCCTGCTTTTCATTGGGGGGATGTTGCATCGTCTGCCAAGTCTTTTGCTTTCGTTGTGAGTGATTTTCGTGTGCAAGTTCGGTACTAGTCCCTCTAGGATTTTCCAGTGTATATCATCATGTAAACTCTCCCGCCTGCTTTCCAGGGAATACAGGTTCAGGAACTTCAAGTGCCCCCAGTAATTGAGGTGTTTTATCTCCATTATGCGCGCCGTGAAGGTTCTCTGTACATTTTCTAGGTCAGCAATTTCACCTGCCTTGAAAGGTGCTCTTAGTGTGCAGCAATATTCCAGCCTAGATAGAACAAGCGACCTGAAGAGTGTCATCATGGGCTTGGCATCCCTAGTTTTGAAGGTTCTCATTATCCATCCTGTCATTTTTCTAGCAGCTGCAATTGATACAATGTTACGGTCTTTGAAGGTGAGATCCTCTGACATGATCACTCCCAGGTCTTTGACGTTGGTTTTTCGCTCTATTTTGTGGGCGGAATTTGTTTTGTACTCTGATGAAGTTTTAATTTCCTTGTGTTTACCATATCGGAGTAATTGAAATTTCTCATCATTGAACTTCATATTTGTTTTCTGCAGCCCATTGAACGATTTGGTTGATGTCTGCCTGAGCCTTGCAGTGTCTGAATGGAAACACGTCATGCAGATTCGGGTTCTCTGCAAAGGAAGAAAAACGGTGCTGTGGTGACATCCTTTCTGTGTCGATTTTAGGATAAAACAAGAGGGAGCGATATTTGGGGGCCCTTAGGAACACAGCTTTTCATTGTACCCGCCTAGATTTACTCTGTTGACTACATCTTTGTTTTTCTGTTTGTGGGGAAAATTTACAGTGGACCCCTCGGCCAATGAGGCACCTAACGTTAAATCTGACTACGATAACATTTAAAAACGCAAAAAATTTTTGCCTCACTACCTAAAAAACTCGACCCCAATTTGCTCTGTTCGAAAACCGTCCACTTGGGGCCATTTTCAAGCCAGCCACCACCGCGTCCCATCCAAACAACAATGGGAACATTTCATATTATCAACATTTTTATTTATTGCACCGAAAAAATAAGTCCCATGGGCCCCAAGAAAGCTTCTATGCCAACCCACAGCAAAAAGGGTGAGAATTACTAGGGATATGAAGAAAGAATCATTGCAAGATAAAGGGGAGTGCGTGTCTCCGAGTTTGGCCAGGTTGTACACAAAAGCCCAATCAACCATCACACTATTGGCCAAGAAAAACGGCAATCAAGGAAGCTGTTCCTTGCCAAAGTGCAACTTTTTTCGGAAACTGAGATCGCAATGATAGATGTTGAAGACTGTTATTGGTGTGTATAAACAAAAAACAAAAGGGGCAGGAGATAAGCATCCTCAAGCGATGTATGTGGAAAAAGGGCTAGAAGTTCATGACGATTTAAAATTAGAAAAATTCCTGCAACTAGGGATGTGGTGAATTTAAGGGGCCAGAAAAAAGGTTTTGGTTTGAGAGATTTTAAGATCGAGTGGCATACATAGTGTGATAAAGCATGGGGGGCGGGCCATTTTGGGACCAAAATGCAGCTGAAAAATAAGGCAGGAATTAAAGGAGTAATAGACAGTAAGAATTAAACCTGAAACAATGTTTAATTGTGACACTGAAAAATGTTTGAAACACTTTAGAATGCATAAAGGAACGGAGGTACAGCCTCTATGGACAAATATGTTGTCACAGGGGTCCAGTGCCCCTTTCCAAGCTGGGTTTTCGGTTTCATAAAAAGAAAAAAATTAACCCAAAAAGGATTTGGGACACACAAGCCCTAAGGGAAGGGGTTTCCCCCTTCAAACACCACCACACCTCTCCCCCCTCCCCACCCATAATCATCACCAGATTTTCATAAAGGTAATGTATTTATTGAAAAGTCTTTTTCAGTTTTGTGTTTAAATTAATATTTCATGTGGTAAAATTTTTTTTTTCAATACTTCGGGTGTCTTTGCACAGTTTAAAATTTGATTTCCATTATTTCTTATGGGGAAAATTAAAACTTCGATTACCCCATAAACGTTAAAAACATGAGCCTCAGAAGGGATTAATATCATTGGCGAGGGTCAACTGATAAATTCCTCTACCAAACTTTTCCCCTTAAATTCCTTTAGCACGCATTTTTGCGCTATTTTACGCCAGGTACACTTGCAAAGGGGCTTTTGCAAAGCCCTTTTAATTTTAATCTGCATTCGTTTTTTTCTTCAGTGCATCTAGGACCTTGTCTAGTGATCCAATATTTGAACGACAGGGCGACCTCTTAAACCCATGTTGCCCTGGTTTTTAATTGATGGGTTTCTAGATGGGGGGCGATCTTGCTTTTTAGGACCCTTTAAAAAGTTTTTTTATGATATGGGAGTTTTAGTGCTATTGGTCGTATTCTTGCTATTGTTTTTAAGCCCCCTTTGTGGAAGGGGGGCTTTCTGTTGTTTTTAGTAACTTGGGAACACCCCCCCGTGTCCATGCTTCCTCTCCATAGGAGGAAAAGCTCGTAATAGGGGCTTCTTTCAGTTTTGATGAACACGAAGTTCCATGAGTCGGCCCTGGGGAGAGTGCATGGGAAAATTTGTATTTATCCCCCTGTTTTGAAGTCATTTCATCCCCGATAACACAATAGGCTTGTGTTAACCAAATTCTGGGCGCTCTCACAAAAAATTTAAAAATTTGTCTTGACTCTCAGTCGGTTGCGGGTTGCTAAAAACTGAGTCATATTTGGGGCTTGAGTAGCTCACTCATTTCCCCTTTCTGTCATCGTGTAGACCCACTTGTTTAAGTAGGCCCAATACTGGGCATTGTTCTCGACTTTGATTTGGGAAGGGGAAAGAATACTTTTTGGTTTCTTTCAATTTCATTTTTGGGTTTTTGTTCTTCCCTCATTCCTGACTCCCTTAAAAATTCCTTTAGCTTAATTTTTGATGCTTTCTATGTCCTGACCATGTATCAGAAATTTCCCCTATAGGATAACTGAGGGCCTGAATCTCACTCTCTCGAAAGGGATAAATTTGGGGGGATATGACCGAGGTGATGAATGGAAAAAAGAAAAAATAAAGGGGATGTAAATCTGCTGAAAATTTTCCAGCCAAGAAGGCCACAAAACAATGGTTTTCAAGTTGAAAAATTCGATTCATGAAAAATTAGGGAACACGGGGTAATAGAGTTGTGGAAGAGTGGAACAAACTAAAAATTTTTGTAATTTTTTTAAAAAATAGGGTTTGATAAAAACATAGTGGGTGTGGGGGGGTGGAGTTGGGCTGACACTTGTCTGCTTGGGGTTTGGGGCCGTGCTCCTTCCTTGAGTGATGGTGTTCAACTGGGTGGGTCATTGGGCTAACCGGGGGGGGTGTCATTGGGGTAATCCAGGGGGGAGGACAGGGGCCGCTCGCAGAGCAGTAGACCTGTTGCAGTGTTCCTTCTTTTTATGTTTTTTTGTTCATGCCATTTTGCACACATTTCCTTGACAAGTGCAATGGGGACATCATGCCCCTTCCCCCCCCCTTTTTTCTGATACAGCCCCTCGCTGCAACTGAGAAAACCCTTTTATTTTTAAAATTCTTTTGTGGTGAGTTTAGTTCTGTCTCCTCCACCAACTCCTCCACATCATATTTTAGTCACTTTTAGGCCCAAGGGCTTTCCTAGGGACACAAATCCTTACCACTCAGGCTCATCTGCAAAACCTTTTAAAATTCCCCGGGGCCCACAGTCGGACAAAAATTTCTTTCCCTGCTGCTGCATGGTCCCCCGGGAAAACACATCTCCAGGCTTTGTCTATATGCCTCAAGCAAGTGAGGATATTTAAATGGCCTTCCAGAACTTTCCCCTGAGGGTTTAAAATTTGTTTCAAAGTGACTTAAAACACCTTTCAAAAAGTGCTTTTGGGGTAAGTTCCTCAGAGAAAATGACTTGCTGGCAAAGGCTGGATGAGAGGAGTGGTGTTAGGGGGCAAGAAAAATTCACAGTTTTTAAAACTGAACTCCTCCACCTTTTTTTCCAAGCTTTGGGTGGGGACAGGGGGCATTATCCATAAGTAAATGAGCCCTGAGTGGCAGTTGTTTTTAATGAGGCATTTTTTTGACAGTGGGAGCAGAGGCCTCATGAACCCACTTAATAAAAAATTGTCTTGTTACCCAAGCTTTCGTGTTGGCTCTCCACATTACAGCCAATATGCATTTCATAATGTTGTTGTTCTTAAAAAGTCCTGGATTTTTGGAATGATACATAAGTAAGGGCTTTAGTTTCAAAATCCCAACTTGCATTACCACACAGTGAGCCTGTCTTTCGTTGGCTTGTGTCCTGGCATTGACTTTACCTCTTCAGTCATGTAGGTCCTCTTGGGCATTTTCTTGCAGAAGAGGCCTGTCTTGTCACAATTACAGTGGACCCTCCCTTTTCATCTTTAATTCGTTCTGGAGTCCAGTGAAATGTGAAATCGACTAAAACTGAAAACATTTTCCCTATAAGAAATAATGTAAATACAATTAATCCGTTTTAGACATCCAAAAGTTTCAACAAAAAATACATTTTATAGAGAAGAACTGTATTCCACAGCCCATTTATCTATCACAATTTATCTAATATGACATAATAAACAATAGTAATAACATAGAAACATGATATACAGTGGACTCTCAACTAACGATATTAATCTGTTCCAGAGAGCTCATCGTTAGACAAAATTATCGTTGGTTGAATTAATTTTCCCCATAAGAAATAATGGAAATCCAATTAATCTGTTCCAGACACCCAAAAGTATGAAAAAATTTTTTTAACCACATGAAATATACATTTTCCTACACAGAATAAGAAGGATACATGCACAATATATGTACTGTACTAAATGAAGAATAAATGACACTTACCTTTATTGAAGATGTAGTGGTGAGTGGGGAGGACGGGAGATGGAGGTTTATTATTTTTCGGAAAGGGAATCCCCTTCCATAAGGACTTTAGGTAGCAAGTCCTTTTCTGGGTTACTTTCCTTCTTTGTTTTTTAATGCCACCGGGAACAATTTGAGTCACTGGACCTCTGTCGCACCAAAAATCTGTCCATAGAGCTCATTACCTTGCGTTCCTTTATGATTTTCCTAAAGAGGGTCACAACATTGTCATTGTAAAAGTCACCAGCTCGGCTTGCAATAGCTGTGTCAGGGTGATTTTCTTTCATAAAGGTTTGGACATCAACCCACTTTGCAAAAATTTTTCCTTGATTTTTGAAGAAGCAACTTCCTAAATTTTTCTCTCTTCCCTCCCCCTGAAGCAGTTTCCCTCAGTGTGGCCTCTTGCTGTTGCAGATGATCTTGCAGCTCATCAGTGGTTAATTTCTTCATCGTTGTCTTCCACCAACTTTTTCCACATCCTCCCCACTAACCTCCAACCCCAAGGACTTCCCCAATGCCACAATAGATTCCACAACTGGCATAGGCTTCTCAGGGTTAGCCCCAAACCCTTCAAAATCTCTCTTTTGTACACATTCTGGCCACAATTTTCTCCAAGCAGAGTTCAAGGTCCTGTTAGTCACTCCCTCCCAAGCCTTACCTATAAGGTTTATGCAATTGAGGATACTAAAGTGATCTTTCCAAAACTCTCTTAGGGTCAGTCGAGTGTTTGAGGTCACTTCAGAGCACTTTTGAAACATTGCTTTGGTGTAGTTTTTTGAAATTTGAAATGACCTGCTGGTCCATGGGCTGGAGGAGAGGAGTGGTATTAGGAGGCAAGAATTTCACTTTGATAAAACTCATCTCCTCCGAAATTTGCTCTGGCAAGTCTGAAGGATGAGCAGGAGCATTATCTAATACCAGGAGGCACTTAAGGTCCAATTTATTTTCCAGGAGGTAATTTTTCACAGTGGGGCCAAACACATGATAAAACCAGTCATAGAAAATGTCCCTAGTGACCCATGTCTTACTGTTTGCCCTCCACATCACACACAAATTAGCCTTGACAACATTGTTTTTGTGCAAGAAAGGGTATAAAAACCGACAAAAATGTCGGTATTTTAAACCTTCTTCCCAACTTGTCAGACACTGCAAAATCAGGAATCTTGGTTCAGAGACATCTACAAGACCTTCTTCAAAGGCTGCTGCAACTAACCCATCTCTTTGGAAGGACCTACTTCCACTGGGGAATCCCGCCTAAACCCGTGACTTTGCCCTCATCTGCTGCCCGTCCCTATCCACTGACGCCTATTAAAAAACCGCCAGTCTCTTGTCTTTGCTCCAGATTCTCCTCCACCACGATGCTGTGAACACTAACTCCAAGGCCGGGACTGATTACCCCCATCTTTGTATATAGTTCTACTGTCTTCCTATTATGTCCTAGAATCTGTAAATTTATAAAGCCACTGATGGCGAAACGTCTACAATAAAGATATCCAGATGTTGCACATGTGTCTTAACATTGTTTTTCCTGAACACTCTGGGAGTTTCAGAGTGATGCATGAGTAGAGGCTTCACTTTGCAATCCCCACTAGCATTACTACACAACATGAGCGTTACCCTGTCTTTCATAGGCTTGTGTCCTGGCAGTGCTTTTTCCTCCTGTGTAATGTAGGTTCTGTTTGGCATTTTCTCCCAAAACAGGCCTGTTCATCACAAACACTTGTTGGGGTTGCAATCCTTCAGCCTCTATGTAGCCCTGGAATTCCTGCACATATTTTTCAGCCACTTTTTGGTCTGAACTGGCAGCCTCACCATGCCTTACCACACTGTGTATGCCACTACGAATCTTAAATCTCTGAAACCAACCTTTGCTGGTCTTAAATTCAATAACATCACCACTAGTTGCAGGCCTTTGTCTAATTAAATCATCATGCAACTGCCTTGCCTTTTCACATATGATAGCTTGAGAGATGCTATCTCCTGATACCTGTTTTTCGTTTATCCACACCAGTAACAGTCTCTCAACATCTTCGAGTACTTGCGATCTGTGTTTCGAAAAGATACTTGCACCTTTCGCAGCAGCAGCTTCTTTGATTGCCTTTTTGTTGGCCAAGATAGTAGTGATGGTTGATTGGGGTTTGTTGTACAACCTGGTCAGCTCGGAGACATGCACTCCACTTTCATACAATGTTATTATCTCCTTCTTTATTTCGATTGTAATTCTTGCCCTTTTTACCACAGGGTTGGCACTAGAAGTTTTTTTTTTGGCCCAAGGTGGCTTATTTAGCAGTTATAAGCACTAAAAACACTGGAATAATACAAAATGTACAGAATGCATGCATGGGAGTGACCGCACTGACTTGTAAACATTGGCACACTAACTGAAGGTAAGGCAGCTGGGGCGCACTCAGGTCAGACGGGACGCATGGATGCGTTCAGGACGAATGATGTAAGTTGAGTTTTTCTTCATAGGTCAGGGAAAATTTTTTACGCTGAAACACTCCATAAGTTGATTTTATCATTAGATGATGCCTTCGTTAGCTGAGGGTCCACTGTATACTCCAGAATGAAGAAAATATGTCATTACGTATGTGAGGAGTAAGTGATGGTGATGTTGTTGTAGGGTTTATAAGGGCCACTGAGAGGAGCCGTACATATTAGTGATAGGCGGCAGCAGAAGCCACCAACACTATTCACACAAACAGTGTATGTAATTTATAAATAACAAATATTTACACTTTAATTTATAAATAAGGAATATTTACACTTACTGTACTGCGGAGATGCTGGCATTGGTTTAGGGTGGTGGAAGATAGGCAGGGCAGCATATGTTTGTCAGTGCCCTATATACCTCAAGCATCAGTGGAAGAGTCAGTTTCGTGTCGTTTCTTTTTCTGTCGCTTAATCGCTTGACTTACTTGCTACACTGTTAATGCGACACTTTATCGCTGGCTGGCACTATAGCCTTTATTGACTCCTGCTACTTTAGTATCGTATATATTGTAGAATTACTGAAGAAAACACAATCTCCCCTCACTCTTCCTCTTCCACTTTGGTGCTTTGCTATGAGTTTTTTCTTGAATTCTCTCATGTTTCTCACCTTCTTTATCAACAGGCTGGCACTAGCAGCTTTGATTCCATGGTGGCTTATTTAGCAGGAGATTTAAATACCTTACCACCCTTTATATACAAAAAAGTGTCACAAGTGCTATCACCAATCATTGCAACACTCTTTAACAAATCCATTGAATCCTCTACCTTCCCTACAGTTCTCAAAATAGCAAGGGTCACCCCAATCCATAAAGGAGGAGACCAAACAGAGTTGAATAACTATAGGCCAATATCCAACTTACACCCTCTCTCAAAAATCTTCGAAAAATTAATTCATAAACAAATCTTCTCCTACCTCATCTCCCAAAACATACTCAACCCCTGCCAATTTGGATTCAGGTCTAATAAAAATACTAATGATGCTATTATACACATGCTAAATATAATACACTGCAATAGAGAAAAAAGAAGTCCACTGGGGATCTTCATTGACTTACGTAAAGCTTTTGATACAGTTGACCATGACTTGCTCCACATAAAATTGTCCCCACTATGGTATAAGAGGGCACTCCCTCAGCTATCTGAAGTCATACCTCAGCAACAGAAGCCAATATGTGTACACAAATAGGGCAAACTCTTCCGCACAACCAATTACAGTTGGTGTCCCACATGGAAGTGTCCTTTGGGCCCTCTTCTCTTTCTCCTATACATAAATGACCTTCCAAAAGCTTTTGCAATTACTCAAACCCACAAATATTTGCAGATGACACTACATACGTCTTCCTCTCACCCGAGCCCAGTCAGCTAGCCAATACTGTAAATACCGAATTACGTACAGAAAAAATCTACCTGGATGAGGACTAACAAACTTACACTAAACATTGACAAAACCTACTTCATTCGTTTGGTAACAGAACTACAGATGTCCCCTCTTAACATAATGATAAACGGATCACCTATCACAAAGCTAATAGAGGGAAAATTCTTAGAATCCACCTTGATAATAGACTCAAATTTCATACACATATACAACAAATTCTAAGAAAATTTCAAGACCGTAGGCATACTATCGAAAATACGGTACTATGTTCCACAGTCAGCCCCCTTCTGGCCTATATCACTCTCTTTTTACCCCTATCTCACCTATTTGGAATTTGTGCATGGGGCTCAACAACAATTTAAAACCCTCTCAAACCAATAATTACCCAACAAAAGGCTGTAGTCAGAATGAAACAAATTCCCACTAACAGGCAGCACAACTCCACCAATATTCAAAACACTAAACCTACTCACCATACAAAAACATCCATACTTATTACTGCACCTATTACATACATAGAACACTTAACTCTGATATTAACCCTCCCCTCAAACATCTCCTTGCCAACCTCAACAGAACACATGACCATAACACAAGGCACAGATCACCTTTGATGTTCCTCGTGTCCATCTCACGCTATGGCAAAAGCTCAATGCACAAAAAGGCCCTAAAATCTGGAAAATTTATTACCTGTAAAAATAAAAGAAACACTACCTGTTTATAAAAATTTAAGTCTCTTTCTCAAAGATCACTTCCTCACCCAAAACCCAAAAAAATACTGAATAACTGAACCTTATAAATTGTATATCTTAAATGTTTCTCACAATTATATCACATAAATGTTAAACCTAAGACCCAATCTAACTTTGTTATTTTTTAAATACACTACCTAACAGAATACTCCATTCTACTGAATGTACAGCAATGCATGCAACCATATGACCTGTCTTTGTAATACAGTGGAACCTCAAAAATCGAACTGCTCCCAACACAACCAATTATGTAAGTGTATTTTTGTAAGTGCTTTTATAAGTGTATTTTTGAGGGTCTGAAATGGACTGATCTAATTTACATTATTCCTGATGGGAATAAATTCATTCGGTAAAGGCACTCGAACAGCCTTCTGGACCGAAAAAAGTTTGATATTTGAGGTTCCACTGTACTCATTTGTGCTTTATTGTTATCTGTTTACAATAATGTTTTATCACTGATTACATCATTGCTTAGTTAATCTTAAGTTAATTTTTAAGCCTGCCCTAATGCTA
>NW_026508961.1:0-14498 GCF_026875155.1 Cherax quadricarinatus
TGTAGGTTCTACAAAACTTTGCCCTACATCTTCTGACAAAGGTAATTCGGTAGTTACCCTTGATCGCGGGGATTACCCCCGTAAAGTGATGCTTGCTTTTGACTCACCACCTAAACCTCTCGTTTCCAACCCTTTTGTCGCATCAAGAGAACTTTCAACAAAAACTAAGGACTCTCCCCGACCTCTGTCCTCCTGACTTTGCCCTTGTTCAACGGTTTCGTGTCATCTGTCCCTCTCTTCCCTATTTCTATGGCCTTCCCAAAACTCATAAACCTGATATTCCTCTTCGTCCTATCAATCCTCTAGAGGTTCTGTCTCTTATTTCTCTTGCTTCTTGGGCTGGCCAAAACCCTCACTCCCTTTCTTGGTACTTTTTCTCCTGCCCACCTCCGTCACTCTCAAGACTTCATTGAACGGGTTCGCTCTCTCCCAACCTGTAAGATCTTAGTCTTGACGTTGAGTCCCTCTTCACCAATGTCCCTCTTGATGATGTCCTTGATTTCCTTAGAGAGAAGGCCCATAAGGGTTTTTCATCTCCCTATCCCCACTGATGTCTTTCTTGATCTGATCCGCCTCTGTGTGGACTCTAACTCTTTTTCCTTCCAAGGGAAATATTTTTCCCAAACCTTCGGTGTCGCTATGGGCCTCCTCTCTCTCCTGTCCTTGCTAATCTTTACAGGAATACTTCGAGACTGTCTTCTTCCTACCCTCGATGTGCAACCTTCACTCTGGCTCCGCTATGTGGATGACATTTTTGCTCTGTGGCCTCATGACCCCAGTCTCTTCCAACCTTTCCTTGAAGCTCTTAACAATCTTGCCCTTCCATTAAGTTTAAAGCTAAAATGGGAATCTAATTCCTTACTTCCTTTCCTTGATGTCCATGTCCACCGCTCAGATACGGGTTTTTTCCTTTTCCGTTTACCGAAAACCCAATGCACAGTGGCATGTACATTCACTACTTTTCCTATCATGCTTCCCTGCCCAAGAAAAGTGTTCTTATCCCCCTCTTTCTCCGTCCCTCCGCATCTGTGATCCTCAGTTCCTTCCAGCAAAATTTCCACTCTTTATAATTCGTTCTCCCGTCTTGGCTACCCTTCCCATTTCATAGACTCTGCCCTCTCACGTGCTAAACGCAATTTCTTCTCCCCCAAAAACTCTCTACTCATGGGAACTCTTCTACCCTCTGCCTTCCCTACATTTCCGGTCTTTCTAATCTCAACAATTCTCTCCGTCCCTTAGACATCAAGCTTACCTTCCCCCAAAACTAACACTCTTCGCACTAATCTCGTTCATACCTCTCCTCCCTCTACAGATGTTCCTGGTGTCTACTCTATTTCTTGCTCCCCCTGTCCTCTTCAATACTTTGGAGAAACTGGTCGATCTCTTTCTGACAGACTTGGGGAGCACAAAAATAGTGTTAGGCTTGCCGACACTAACAATGCTCTTTTCTGTCACGTCAGAGATCATAGCCATCCTATTGACTGGTCTTCTGCTAAAACTGTCTTCCCTACTTCCAACTCGAACGTCGCCGTTAGTTGAATCCTCTCTTATACACAACTTTCCTTGTATGAACCTTAGCCCTGGCTTCGTCTCTGTAGATGCCTTCCTCTCCCACACATTTTTAAAATGCTCCAAACTTCAGAACACCCGTGACTTAACCTGAATCCCCCCATTTTTTTTTCTTCTTCATTCTTCTTTTTCTTCTTCCTCTTCCCCTTTCCTCTTTTCCTTTTCTCCTCTGGGTTTTTCTTCCTTCTCTCTCCTGTCTCGTGTTTCTGTTCCTTCTTTATTTTATTTCACCACTTCCCCCTTTCAACGCACCTCGGTGCGCTTGCTCTCCCTCTGTGGGTTTCTAGCTCTCTTGCAGTGCTCCCCTTCCTTTGTATTTGACTGGCTCGTCTTTCCCTTATTTCCCACTTCTTTTCCCCTACCCTACTACTACCTCTTCTTCTTCTACTACCTCTACTGATAATTTGACACATTGCGGAGTCTGGTTGTCTTTGTTGTGGAGTTTCGCCATCCGTGGCTGGCTGGATGGGAAACGTCCGGGGGGGAGCCCGGGTGTTGTGCGTGTGTCATTTCATCCCGTCGTATTATTACAATTCTTGTACTACTACTACTACTACTATACCCTACTACTCCTCACCTCTTCTGCCTATATATTGCCTTTGCTCTCCCAGTTAGTGTGCTTGTCAAGGGGCCAAGTCGGACGAAACGTCGTCGTAGTTCTGTCTTTTATGTGCGGGTTTTTGGGTATGTTCCAGTCACGGTATGTGCCTTTTTGTTATTTAAAGTTTTTTTCCAAGGGGAACAGAAATAATAGGAAGACAAAAACGAGTCTTGGTTTACCCGAAGGTGTAGGGAGGCAAAAACTAAGTGCAACAGAGAATGGAAAAGGGTACAGGAGGCATAGGACCCAGGGAAAAACAATTGAGATTTAGTAAAGAAGCCAGAAATGAGTTTGCACAGATAAGGAGGGAGGCCCAGCGACAGTATGAAAAAAGACATAGCATCGAAAATCAAATCTGACCCAAACTGCTGTATAGCCACATTAGGAGGAAGACAACAGTCAAGGACCAGGTGATAAGGCTGAGGAAAAAAAGGTGGAGAACTCTCAAGAAACGTCAAGAGGTATGTGAGGAGCTCAACACGAGATTTAAGGAAGTATTTACAGTAGAGACAGGAAGGGAAACTGGGGGGGCAGACCAGATGGGGACACCAGCAAGGAATACACCAACAAGTGTTGGGGCGACATACATACAGATGAGGAGGTGGTGATGAAACTGCTAAGGGATTCGATACCTCAAAGGCAATGGGGCCGGACAAAAATCTCCCCGTGGGTCCTTGGAGAGGGAGCAGATATGTTGTGCGTGCCACTTACCACAATCTTCAACATGTCCCGGAAACTGGGCAACTACCTGAGGTATGGAAGACGGCAAATGTAGTTCCCATTTTTAAAAAAGGAGACAGAAAAGAGGCACTAAACTATAGGCCTGTGTCATTGGGCGTGTATAGTATGCAAAATTATGGAGAAGATTATCAGGAGGAGAGTGGTGGAGCACCTGGAACGGAACAAGAGTATAAATGCCAACCAGCACGGATTCACAGAAGGCAAATCCTGTGTCACAAACCTTCTGGAGTTTTATGATAAAATAACAGAAGTAAGACACGAGAGAGAGGGGTGGGTTGATTGCATCTTCTTGGACTGCAAGAAGGCCTTTGACACAGTTCCTCACAAGAGATTAGTGCAGAAGCTAGAGCATCAGGTGCATATAACAGGAAGGGCACTGCAATGGATCAGAGAATACCTGACAGGGAGGCAACAATGAGTCATGGTACATAATGATGTATCACAGTGGGCACCTGTGATGAGCGGGGTCCCACAGGGTCGGCGGTCCTAGGACCAGTGCTATTTTTGGTATATGTGAACGACATGATGGAAGGGTTAGACTCTGAAGTGTCCCTGTTTCCAGATGTGAAGTTAATGAGGAGAATTAAATCTGATGAGGACCAGGCAGGACTTCAAAGAGACCTGGACAGACTGGACACCTGGTCCAGCAAATGGCTTCTCGAATTTAATCTTGCCAAATGCAAAGTCATGAAGATAGGGGAAGAGCACAGAAGACCACAGACAGAGTATAGGCTAGGTGGCCAAAGACTGCAAACCTCACTCAAGGGGAAAGATCTTGGGGTGAGTATAACACCGAGCATGTCTCCGGAAGCACACATCAATCAGATAACTGCTGCAGCATATGGGCGCCTGGCAAACCTGAGAACAGCATTCCGATACCTTAGTAAGGAATCGTTCAAGACACTGTACACCGTGTATGTCAGGCCCATACTGGAGTATGCAGCACCTGTTTGGAACCCGCACTTGATAAAGCACGTCAAGAAACTAGAGAAAGTGCAAAGGTTTGCGACAAGGTTAGTTCCAGAGCTAAGGGAATGTCCTATGAAGAAAGATTAAGGGAAATTGGCCTGACGACACTGGAGGACAGGAGGGTCAGGGGAGACATGATAACGACATATAAAATACTGCGTGGAATAGACAAGGTGGACAAAGACAGGATGTTCCAGGGAGGGGACACAGAAACAAGAGGCCACAATTGGAAGTTGAAGACACAAATGAGTCAGAGATATTAGGAAGTATTTCTTCAGTCAGAGTTGTAAGGCAGTGGAATAGCCTAGAAAAATGAAGTAGTGGAGGCAGGAACCATACACAGTTTTAAGATGAGGTTTGATAAAGCTCATGGAGCGGGGAGAGAGAGGGCCCAGTAGCAACCGGTGAAGAGGCGGGGCCAGGAGCTAAGACTCGACCCCTGCAACCACAAATAGGTGAGTACAAATAGGCGAGTACAAGCACAAGCACACACCGCACGCACACAAGCGCGCACACACAAGCGTGCACACACAAGCACACACACAAGCACACACACAAGCGCACACACAAGCACACACACACAAGCACGCACACACAAGCATGCACACACAAGCACGCACACACAAGCACGCACACACAAGCACGCACACACACACAAGCACACACACAAGCACACACACAAGCACACACACAAGCGCACACACACAAGCACACACACACAAGCACACACACACAAGCACACACACAACGCGCACACACACACGCACACAAGCGCACACACACAAGCGCACACGCACCGAGTGGGTCCGTGGGTGCAGACGTGGGCACACAAGGCTTCGAGAATCCTAGTGTTTATAAGGGTGCAGTAACTGCTAACAGTAATCAGTGGTACTGACATCGTCAGTGAACAATAATATGAGTGATAACTAAAGTTATTAGTTAGAAAAAGTCGTGAGAAAGCCTGAAATTATCCATTATCCAAAATTACCCAAACGTTTTGGTCTACTAGGCAGCAGTAGGCCTGCTGAAGCAGTGACGTCACGACAAGTTGTGTGCCATTATACATATAAAGTGAAGTGTATATAATATGAAGTGTATACTATCATAAGTGAAAAGTGAAATCGCGTGAGGAACGAGGGATGTATGAGCACATGTGGTTATAATCATCACAGATAAAGGATCTCCAAAATAGGGATTTAGGCTACGTACGACGACTGCGTCATCAGCATCTGGCAACTTGGCCAGATGCCAGCGCAAGTATCACCTATATTGTGGTTTGCATGTCCCAGGCTTGGCTTGGCCTTGCATCACTGTTAGATACTGGTCACTCACTCCTGCAAGCTATTACAGTAGTTATTAGTAGTAAGAATACTTAGGAAGCTAGGAAGTCCTCTCTAACCGTGAACAAGGAATTGGATAATAACAGCAATAATTGATACTTAAATCCAGAAAGGACAATAAGCGAAGAGTGTAGCATTTCTAGGAAAGACAGAACAGAGGTATAACGGATCTACCCCCCCCCCCGTAACCATCCCTCCCTCACACACACACAAAGGGCAAAACACTTATTGAAGCTTTAGACACTAGTAGCAATTATCGCTTTTTATAACCCAGAATTACTGGTATGTATTAACAGTATCTCCCCGCATACCTACCCCCCCCACACACACACACACAAACTGCAGACAAACTACGCTAAACTACAGACCAGTGTCACTGACATGTATAGCATGCAAAATTATGGAAAGATTGTCAGGAGAAGAATGGTGGAACATCTAGAAAGAAATGATCTCATCACCAGCAGCCAACATGGTTTCAGAGATGGGAAATCCTGTGTCACAAACCTACTGGAGTTCTATGACATGGTGACAGCGGTAAGACAAGAGGGGTGGGTGGACTGCATTTTCTTGGACTGCAAGAAGGCGTTTGACACAGTACCACACAAGAGATTAGTGCAAAAACTGGAGGACCAAACAGGGATAACAGGGAAGGCACTGCAATGGATCAGGGAATACTTGTCAGGAAGACAGCAGCGAGTAATGGTTCATGGCGAGGTGTCAGAGTGGGCACCTGTGACCAGCGGGGTCCCACAGGGATCAGTCCTAGGACCAGTGCTGTTTCTGGTATTTGTGAATGACATGACGGAAGGAATAAACTCCGAGGTGTCCCTGTTTGCAGATGACGTGAAGTTAATGAGAAGAGTTCATTCGATCGAAGACCAGGCAGAAATACAAAGGGATCTGGACAGGCTGCAGACCTGGTCCAGCAACTGGCTAGAACAGATTAACTTGATGGCACTCGATGTATGCACAAGGCTTATTCCTCTAAGAAAAAGGAGGAGTAGATGTAAAATAGAAAGAGACAGGCGCTCTCTTTACAGGCGACGGAAAAGAATAACAGAGCGGCTAAAAGAGGTCAATATATCTGAAATGCGTAGGGAGACACTGGTCAGAGAAATAGCAAGCATCGAACTTAAGCTAAAGGAATCTTATAGGAGTCAGGAATCGCGGGAAGAACTAAAAGCCATAAATGAAATCGAAAGAAACCCAAAGTATTTCTTCTCCTATGCCAAATCAAAGTCGAGAACAACGTCCAGTATTGGGCCCCTACTTAAACAAGATGGGTCCTACACAGATGACAGCAAGGAAATGAGTGAGCTACTCAAGTCCCAATATGACTCAGTTTTTAGCAAGCTGCTAACCAGACAGAGTCGAAGATCAAAATGAATTTTTTATGAGAGCCACAAAATTTGATTAACACAAGCCTATCCAATGTTATCCTGACGCCAAATGACTTCGAACAGGCGATAAATGACATGCCCATGCACTCTGCCCCAGGGCCAGACTCATGGAACTCCGTGTTCATCAAGAACTGCAAGAAGCCCCTATCACGAACCTTTTCCATCCTATGGAGAGGGAGCATGGAGACGGGGGTCATCCCACAGTTACTAAAAACAACAGACAAACCCACTCCACAAAGGGGGCAGTAAAGCAACAGCAAAGAACTACAGACCAATAGCACTAACATCCCATATCATAAAAATCTTTGAAAGGGTCCTAAGAAGCAAGATCATCACCCATCTAGATATCCATCAGTTACACAACCCAGGGCAACATGGGTATAGAACAGGTGGCTCCTGTCTGTCTCAACTATTGGATCACTACGACAAGGTCCTAAATGCACTAGAAGACAAAAAGAATGCAGATGTAATATATACAGATTTTGCAAAAGCCTTCGACAAGTGTGACCATGGCGTAATAGCGCACAAAATGCGTGCTAAAGGAATAACATGAAAAGTCAGTTGATGGATCTATAATTTCCTCACTAACAGAACACAGTAGTCGTCAACAGAGTAAAGTCCGAGGCAGCTACGGTGAAAAGCTCTGTTCCACAAGGCACAGTACTCGCTCCCATCTTGTTCCTCATCCTCATATCCGACAGACAAGGATGTCAGCCACAGCACCGTGTCTTCCTTTGCAGATGACACCCGAATCTGCATGACACTATCTTCCATTGCAGACACTGCAAGGCTCCAGGCGGACCTCAACCAAATCTTTCAGTGGGTTGCAGAAAACAATATGAAGTTCAACGATGAGAAATTTCAATTACTCAGATATGGTAAACTCGAGGAAATTATATCTTCATCAGAGTACAAAACAAATTCTGGCCACAAAAATAGAGCGAAACACCAACGTCAAAGACCTGGGAGTGATCATGTCGGAGGATCTCACCTTCAAGGACCATAACATTGTATCAATCGCATCTGCTAGAAAAATGACAGGATGGATAATGAGAACCTTCAAAACTAGGAAGGCCAAGCCCATGATGACACTCTTCAGGTCACTTGTTCTATCTAGGCTGGAATATTGCTGCACACTAACAGCACCTTTCAAGGCAGGTGAAATTGCTGACCTAAAAATGTACAGAGAACCTTCACGACGCGCATAACGGAGATAAAACACCTCAATTACTGGGAGCGCTTGAGGTTCCTAAACCTGTATTCCCTGGAATGCAGGCGGGAGAGATACATGATTATATACACCTGGAAAATCCTAGAGGGACTAGTACCGAACTTGCACATGAAAATCACTCACTACGAAAGCAAAAGACATGGCAGACGATGCAACATCCCCCCAATGAAAAGCAGGGGTGTCACTAGCACGTTAAGAGACCATACAATAAGTGTCAGGGGCCCGAGACTGTTCAACTGCCTCCCAGCATACAACAACAACAACAGGGGTGTCACTAGCACGTTAAGAGACCATACAATAAGTGTTAGGGGCCTGAGACTGTTCAACTGCCTCCCAGCATACATAAGGGGGATTACCAACAGACCCCTGGCAGTCTTCAAGCTGGCACTGGACAAGCACCAAAAGTCGGTTCCTGAACAGCCGGTCTGTGGCTCGTATGTTGGTTTGCGTGCAGCCAGCAGCAACAGCCTGGTTGATCAGGCTCTGATCCACCAGGCGGCCTAGTCACAGACCGGGCCGCGGGGGCGTTGACCCCCGGAACTCACTCCAGGTAAACTCCAGGTAAACTCCAGGTAACCAATGATGAAAAACTAACAAACATTTATCCTGAACGCGTCTGCCTGTCCCGAGCGCCTCAGCTCAGTTGAGTCAGTTCTCTGAACCATTCATCTACTGTGTGCCATTGTTTACAAGCCAGGGCGGACGGTTGCACACATACATTCGATAAATTTTTTATTATTCCATTGTTTTTAGTGCTTGTAACTGCTAAATAAGCCACCGTGGGCCCAAAGAAAGCTAGTGCCAACCCTGTGGTAAAAAGGGTGAGAAACACTATCGTACCATGGTCAGCTGCAGCTAATGCACCACCGTCAGCTGTACTACTCGAAGATGTGAAGAAACTATTGTTGGTGTGGCTTAACAAGAAACCAATTACCAAGAAACAATTAACCCCAGAGGATTAGCCACCCAGGATAACCCAAGAAAGTCGGTGCATCATCGAGGACTAACTTATTTCCATTGGGGTCCTTAATCTTGTCCCCAGGATGCGACCCACACCAGTCGACTAACAACCAGGTGAACAGGAAAAAATGCCTGGAACTAGTGCTCATATTGGTGAATTTAAGGCCAGCAAAGGTTTGAGATTTAAGAATCGTAGTGGCATACAGTGTGATAAGGCATGGCAAAGCTGAAAAATTCATCCCCCAACAAGTGTTCAATTGTGACGAAACAGGCCTGTTCTGGAAGAAATTGTCCAACAGAACCTACATTACTCAGGAGGAAAAGGCACTCCCAGGACAAGCCAATGAAAGACAGGCTAACTCTGTTTTGTTGTAATGCTAGTGGGGATTGTAATGCTAGTGGGGATTGTAATGCTAGTGGGGATTGTAATGCTAGTGGGGATTGTAATGCTAGTGGGGATTGTAATGCTATGGGGATTGTAATGCTAGTGGGGATTGTAATGCTAGTGGGGATTGTAATGCTAGTGGGATTGTAATGCTAGTGGGGATTGTAATGCTAGTGGGGATTGTAATGCTAGTGGGGATTGTAATGCTAGTGGGGATTGTAATGCTAGTGGGGATTGTAATGCTAGTGGGGATTGTAATGCTAGTGGGGATTGTAATGCTAGTGGGGATTGTAATGCTAGTGGGGATTGTAATGCTAGTGGGGATTGTAATGCTAGTGGGGATTGTAATGCTAGTGGGGATTGTAATGCTAGTGGGGATTGTAATGCTAGTGGGGATTGTAATGCTAGTGGGGATTGTAATGCTAGTGGGGATTGTAATGCTAGTGGGGATTGTAATGCTAGTGGGATTGTAATGCTAGTGGGGATTGTAATGCTAGTGGGGATTGTAATGCTAGTGGGGATTGTAATGCTAGTGGGGATTGTAATGCTAGTGGGATTGTAATGCTAGTGGGGATTGTAATGCTAGTGGGGATTGTAATGCTAGTGGGGATTGTAATGCTAGTGGGGATTGTAATGCTAGTGGGGATTGTAATGCTAGTGGGGATTGTAATGCTAGTGGGGATTGTAATGCTAGTGGGGATTGTAATGCTAGTGGGGATTGTAATGCTAGTGGGGATTGTAATGCTAGTGGGGATTGTAATGCTAGTGGGGATTGTAATGCTAGTGGGGATTGTAATGCTAGTGGGGATTGTAATGCTAGTGGGGATTGTAATGCTAGTGGGGATTGTAATGCTAGTGGGGATTGTAATGCTAGTGGGATTGTAATGCTAGTGGGGATTGTAATGCTAGTGGGGATTGTAATGCTAGTGGGGATTGTAATGCTAGTGGGGATTGTAATGCTAGTGGGGATTGTAATGCTAGTGGGGATTGTAATGCTAGTGGGATTGTAATGCTAGTGGGGATTGTAATGCTAGTGGGGATTGTAATGCTAGTGGGGATTGTAATGCTAGTGGGGATTGTAATGCTAGTGGGGATTGTAATGCTAGTGGGGATTGTAATGCTAGTGGGGATTGTAATGCTAGTGGGGATTGTAATGCTAGTGGGGATTGTAATGCTAGTGGGGATTGTAATGCTAGTGGGGATTGTAATGCTAGTGGGGATTGTAATGCTAGTGGGGATTGTAATGCTAGTGGGGATTGTATGCTAGTGGGGATTGTAATGCTAGTGGGGATTGTAATGCTAGTGGGGATTGTAATGCTAGTGGGGATTGTAATGCTAGTGGGGATTGTAATGCTAGTGGGGATTGTAATGCTAGTGGGGATTGTAATGCTAGTGGGGATTGTAATGCTAGTGGGGATTGTAATGCTAGTGGGGATTGTAATGCTAGTGGGGATTGTAATGCTAGTGGGGATTGTAATGCTAGTGGGGATTGTAATGCTAGTGGGGATTGTAATGCTAGTGGGGATTGTAATGCTAGTGGGGATTGTAATGCTAGTGGGTGATTGTAATGCTAGTGGGGATTGTAATGCTAGTGGGGATTGTAATGCTAGTGGGGATTGTAATGCTAGTGGGGATTGTAATGCTAGTGGGGATTGTAATGCTAGTGGGGATTGTAATGCTAGTGGGGATTGTAATGCTAGTGGGGATTGTAATGCTAGTGGGGATTGTAATGCTAGTGGGGATTGTAATGCTAGTGGGGATTGTAATGCTAGTGGGGATTGTAATGCTAGTGGGGGATTGTAATGCTAGTGGGGATTGTAATGCTAGTGGGGATTGTAATGCTAGTGGGGATTGTAATGCTAGTGGGGATTGTAATGCTAGTGGGGATTGTAATGCTAGTGGGGATTGTAAAGAATCCTTTACTCTTGCATCACTGAAAATTGCAGTGTTGAAGAAAAAGTGTCATCACTCATCAATACTCTTCAATAAGTGTCATCACTCATCAATACTCTTCAATAAGTGTCATCACTCATCAATACTCTTCAATAATGTCACACTCATCAATACTCTCAATAAGTTGTCATCACTCATCAATACTCTTCAATAAGTGTCATCACTCATCAATACTCTTCAATAAGTGTCATCACTCATCAATACTCTTCAATAAGTGTCATCACTCATCAATACTTTCAAATAAGTGTCATTTATTCTAATATGTAGTATTTACTGTCGCCATGGTGTATCCTTGTTTTTCTGTGTACGGGAAAATGTTACATGTGAATTTTTTTTTTTTTTCATACTTTGGTGCATCATCATACGGATTAATTGGTTTCCTTTATTTCTCATCGGGCGAAAATTAATTTCGACTAACGAACAAGCTCTCTCTGGAAACTTGGATTAATATGGTTGGTGGAGGGATCCACTGTCACTTAATATGTATGCTCCAGTACAAGATTTTGTATGTCCTTGGTTGCTAAAATTGGGAATATTATAAGTGAAAGACAGTAGCAGGATGCATCTGATTTAGGATCTAAAATATACCTAGGCAAGGATATCCATTTTTCAAGTGCCAATCACCTTCTGAACTGCCTTCACAAGTTTTATATTTGTTAGTTCATTACCACTACAGTACTGTATAATAAACCAATACGAAATACACACCTGCTCTTCATCCTCAAAAAGAATGTATACATAGCCTTTGGGACGTTTAGCAGAATTTTCCTTGCCAGGCCACTCAACTTGAATATTTCCAAAGTTCATGAAAGTCTGTTTTAATTCAGTTTCTGTGACATCCCGGGGTAGTCCACCCAGGAACACCTAAATAAATCATACAATTATACATAGTAGTATTTTTGAAATAACCAATTTAAAAAAGTAATAAGCATCAAGTAAACAAAGTCTTCCAAGGAATATTTTACACTTGCAAGAAAATCCCTGCAAACTAGGAAAATATAAAGTAAAAGGACAAGTGCAACTAATGTGACATTTATTGTGGCAACGTTTCGCTCTCCAGGAGCTTTATCAAGCCATTACAAACAATACATGGACACAGAGGGTATATAAAGGCTTAGAGACGTGCAACACTAGTGAGGTACCATTTCCATGTGTAGTAATAGTAGTAATAGTAGTAATAGTAATAGTAGTAATAGTAATAGTAGTAATAGTAATAGTAGTAATAGTAATAGTAATAGTAGTAATAGTAATAGTAGTAATAGTAATAGTAGTTAATAGTAATAGTAGTAATAGTAATAGAAAATAGTAGTAATTATTAGTATAGTAGTAAATAGTAATAATAGTAATAGTAATAATATAGTAATAGTAGTAATAGTAGTTATAGTAATAATAGTAAATAGTAATTAGTAGTAATAGTAGTAATAGTAATAATAGTTATGTAATAATAGTAATAGTAATAGTAGTATTTGTAGTAATAGTAATATAGTAATAGTAATAGTAGTAATAGTAGTAATAGTAATAATAGTAATAGTAATATTAGTAATAGTAATAGTAATAATAGTAATAGTAATAGTAGTAATAGTAATAGTAGTAATAGTAATAGTAGTAATAGTAATAGTAGTAATAGTAATAGTAGTAATAGTAACAATAGTAATAGTAATAGTAATAATAGTAATAGTAGTAATAGTAATAGTAGTAATAGTAATTATAGTAATAGTAGTAATAGTAACAGTAGTAATAGTAGTAATAGTAGTAATAGTAGTAATAGTAATAGTAGTAATAGTAGTAATAGTAATAGTAAATAGTTTTAAGTATATAGTTTGTAGTAATAGTAGTAGTAGTACTAATAGTGTAATAGTAGAATAGTAGTACTGAGTAATAGATAGTAATTAGTAATTAGTCAACAGTAGATAATAGTAATAGGAGTAATAGTAATAATATAGTAGTAGTAGTAGTAGAGTATAGTAGTAGTAGTAGAAGTGTAGTAGCAATAGTAGCCTATTTAGGAGTAGTTAGTAGTAGTAGTAGTAGTAGGGAGTGGTAGTAGTAGTAATGTAGTAGTAGTTAGAAGTAGTAGTAGTAGTAATAGTAGCAATAGGAGTAGTAGTAGTAGTAGTGTAGTAGTAGTGGTAGTAGTAGTAGTAGTAGTAGTAGTAGTGTGGTAGTCGTAGTAGTGGTAGTAGTAGTAGTAGTGGTAGTAAATAGTAGTAGTAATAGTAGCAATAGGATTGTAGTAGTAGTAGTAGTGGTAGTAGTAGTGTAGTAGTAGTAGTGTAGTTGTAGTAGTGGTGTAGTTAGTAGTTAGTGGTAGTAGTAGTAGTAGTAGTAGTAGTTAGTAGTGTGGTGTAGTAGTAGTAGTAGTAGTGTAGTGGTAGTAGTAGTAGTAATAGCAGCGTAGTTAGTAGTAGTTGTAGTAGTAGTAGTTAGTTTAGGTTTTGTTAAGGTGGGTTTAGTAGTAGTAGTAGTAGTGAGTAGTAGCAGTAGTAGTAGTAGTATTAGTAGATAGTATTAGTAGTAGTGTAGTGCAGTAGTAGTAGTATTAGTGTGGTATTATTATTAGTAGTCGTAGTAGTAGCAGTAGTAGTAGTATTAGTAGTAGTAGTAGTAGTAGTAGTAGTAGTAGTTGCAGTAGTAGTAGGTAGTATTAGTAGTAGTATTCGTAGTAGTAAGTAGTAGTAGTAGCAGTAGTAGTGGTGTAGTAGTAGAGTATTGGTATAGTAGTAGCAGTAGTAGTAGTAGTATTAGTAGTATTCAGTAATAGATAGTAGTAGTAGTAGTCAGTAGCAGTAGTGTAGTAGTATTAGTAGTAGTAATAGTAGTAGTATTAGTCGTAGTAGTAGTAGTAGAAGTAGCAGTTAGTAGTAGTAGTATTAGTAGTAGTAGTAGTAGTTAGTGTAGTAGTAGCAGTAGTAGTAGTAGTATTTAGTAGTAGTATTAGTAGTAGTAGTTGTAAGTAGTAGCAGTAGTAGTAGTAGTATTAGTAGATAGTATTAGTAGTATTATTAGTAGTAGTAGTTAGTAGTAGCTAGCAGTAGTAGTTGTAGTATTAGTAGTAGTATTAGTAGTAGTTTAGTAGTAGTAGTAGAGTAGAAGTATTAGCTAGTAGTTGTGGTAATAGGTAGCAATAGGAGTAGTAGTAGTTAATATCTTGGTGAAAAAATACTGTAAGAGGTTGCTTTAATTTTTTTTTTATCCTCGATTTCTTATTATTTTGTTCACAACTCAAAAATGTTGCACGAAAACCAATACGCACCAATACATACGCACAACATACGCACAACACACGCACACACACGCACAAACATAGCACAACATACGCACAACACACGCACAACTCAGCACCAAATAG
>NW_026508962.1:0-5000 GCF_026875155.1 Cherax quadricarinatus
TTTTTTCCTTTTATTCACTTGTTTTTGCCTCCTTACACCGTCGGTAAACCAGGGGCTTGTTCTGGTCTTCCGTTTTTTACTGTTTGCCCTTGGAATGAACTTTTCCACTGCCTTCCTTGCATTTGTTGCTACATATTCCATCATTTCATTTACTGGCTTTCCTGCCAGTTCCTGTCCTACTGGACCTCCCGCATGAATTTTCTTCAACCCTATGAGTCCCCCTCTTTTAAGTCAGGCTTTTCCCATTCTACTCCTGTTTTTCTTTTCCACTTGCAGCTCTAACTATGTATTCAAAGCACAAAACCCAAACGTGGTTCGCTACTCCTAGGGACTCTCATACTAAATTTTCCTCAATGTCTGAGCTGCCCGGGGTGAACACAAGGTCCAATCTTGCTGGTTCATCCTCCCCTCACTCTGGTAGTTGCCCCTTAACATGTTGGTGCATGAGGTTTTCCCAAGCACCACGTCCAACATCCTGGCTCTCCATGTTCGGGACCCCCCATGTGGCTCCGGGTTTTTTCCCAGTCAACCCCCTGTGGTTTGAAATCCCCCATAACCAGCAACTTTGCTCTGCTGGAGTGAGCTCTTCTTGCCACCTCAGCAAGTGGTCCACCATTGCTCTGTTGCTCTCTTCAAATTCCTCTTTTTGGCCTCCTGCAGTTCTGTGGTGGATTATACATCGCTGCAATGACCACTTTGTGTTCCCAGACTGAAGTGTACCTGCTATGTAGTCTCTTTCTCCTTCTCATCTATTCCTTCCATTTTCTCCGAATTTCCATCTGTTTTTTACGAGCAGAGCAACCCCACCTCCCCCCCTACCCCTTCTATCTTCCTCATGATCTGGTATCCTGGTGGGAAGATTGCATCTGTTATTGTCTCCAGAGTTTTGTTTCTGTAACTCTATGATGTCTGGGGACTTCTCATTGATTCTTTCTTGCCATTCCTCATGTTTATTTCGTTAATCCATCTGCATTTGTGTACCAAACCTTCAACTTCTGTTCTAATACTGTAACTGTGGTGCGGGGGGGGGAAACAGAGGGATCGGTGTGTGATGGTTGGTTTGGAATGTTCAGTTGCCTTGGGGTGTCCGTGGCTGGAGTCCTTCTGCAGGTGTTTCTGGGGTGTGTGTTTTGGTGTGTGGTGTGTGTGTGTGTATGTGTTGTATGTGTTGTGTGTGTGTGTGTGTGTGTGTGTTTTGGTGTGTGTGTGTTTGTGTGTGTGTGTGTGTGTGTGTGTTTTTGGTGGGGGTGTGTTGTGTGTGTGTGTGTGTTTTGTGTGTGTGTGTGTGTGTGTTTTGTGTGTGTGTGTATGTGTTGTATAGTGTGTGTGTGTGTGTGTGTGTGTGGTGTGTGTGTGTGTTGTTTGTATGTGTGTGTGTGTGTGTGTGTGTGTGTGTGTGTGTGTGGTGTGTGTGTGTACTCACCTTTTGTACTCACCTATTTGTGGTTCCCAGGGTCGAGTCTTAGCTCCTGGCCCCGCCTCTTCACCGGTTGCTACGGCCCTCTCTCTCTCCCCGCTCCATGAGTTTTAAACAAACCTCGTCTTAAAACTGTGTATGGTTCCTCCCTCCACTACGTCATTTTCTGGGCTATTCCACTGCCTTACAACTCTATGACTGAAGAAATACTTCCTACTATCTCTCGACTCATTTGTGTCTTCAACTTCCAATTGGGCCTCTTGTTTCTGTGTCCCCTCCCTGGAACATCCTGTTTTTGTCCACCTTGTCTTTTCCCCACGCAGTTTTTTATATGTCGTTATCAGCCCCTCCCCTGACCCTCCTGTCCTCCAGTGTCCCCAGGCCGATTTCCCTTAACTTTCTTCATAGGACATTCCCTTAGCTCTGGAACTAACCTTGTGGCAAACCTTTGTACTTTCTCTAGTTTCTTGACGTGCTTTATCAAGTGCGGCTTCCAAACAGGTGCTGCAAAACTCCAGTAATGGGCCTGACATACACGTGTACAGTGTCTTGAACGATTCCTTACTAAGTATCGGAATGCTGTTCTCAGTTTGCCAGGCGCCCATATGCTGCAGCAGTTATCTGATTGATGTGTGCTTCCGGAGACATGCTCGGGGTTTATACTCACTCCCAAGATCTTTCTCCTTGAGATGAGGTTTTGCAGTCTTTGGCCACCTAGCCTATACTCTGTCTGTGGTCTTCTGTGCCCTTCCCCTATCTTTATGACTTTGCATTGGCAGGATTAAATTCGAGAACCATTTGCTGGACCAGGTGTCCAGTCTGTCCAGGTCTCCTTTGAATCCTTGCCTGGTCCTCATCAGATTTTAAATTTTCCTCATTTAAATTCACCCTCATCTGCCCAAAAAGGGACACTTCTGAGTCTAACCCTTCCGTCATGTTCACATATACCAAAATAGCACTGGTCCTAGGACCGACCCCTGTGGGACCCCGCTCGTCACAGGTGCCCACTGTGATACATCATTACGTACCAAGACTCGTTGTTGCCTCCCTGTCAGGTATTCTCTGATCCATTGCATGCCCTTCCGTTATATGCCCCCTTTATGCTCTAGCTTCTGCACTAATCTCTTGTGAGGAACTGTGTCAAAGGCCTTCTTGCAGTCCAAGAAGATGCAATCAACCCACCCCTCTCTCTCGTGTCTTACTTTTGTTTTTTTATCATAAAACTCCAGAAGATTGTGACACAGATTTGCCTTCCATGAATCCGTACTGGTTGGCATTTATACTCTTGTTCCGTTCCAGGTGCTCCACCACTCTCCTCCTGATAATCTTCTCCATAACTTTGCATACTATACACGTCAATGACACAGGTCCTTAGTTTAAACGCCTCTTTTTTGTTTTCCTTTCTTAAAAATGGGAACTACATTTGCCGTCTTCCATACCTCAGGTAGTTGCCCAGTTTCCAGGGATGTGTTGAAGATTGTGGTAAGTGGGACGCACAACATCTGCTCCCTCTCTAAGGACCCCGGGAGATGTTTCTGGTCCCCATTGCCTTTGAGGTATCGATGTCCCTTAGCAGTTTCTTCACCTCCTCCTCATCTGTATGCATGTCGTCCAACCTGTTGGGGATTTCCTTGCTGGTGCCCCCATCTGTCTGTCCCCCCCCGAGTCCTTCCTGTCTCTACTGTAAATACTTCCTTAAATCTCGTGTTGAGCTCCTCACATACCCCTTGAAACGTTTCTTGTGAGTTCTCCACCTTCTTTCCTCAGCCTTATCACCTGGTCCTTGACTGTTGTCTTCCTCCTAATGTGGCTATACAACAGTTTCGGGTCAGATTTGACTTTCGATGCTATGTCGTTTTCATACTGTCGCTGGGCCTCCCTCCTTATCTGTGCAAACTCGTTTCTGGCTCTTCTACTAATCTCCTTGTTTCCCCGGGTCCTATGCCTCCTGTACCTTTTCCATTCTCTGTTGCACTTAGTTTTTGCCTCCCTACACCTTCGGGTAAACCAAGGACTCGTTTTGGTCTTCCTATTATTTCTGTTTCCCTTGTGTGTGTGTGTGTGTGTGTGTGTGTGTGTGTGTGTGTGTGTGTGTGTGTGTGTGTGTGTGTGTGTGCGTGTGTTGTGTGTATCTCAGTGTATATACACTGAGAGGTGTATATCTCAGTGCATATACACTGAGAGGTGTATATCACAGTGTATACACACTGAGAGGTGTATATCTCAGTGTATATACACTGAGAGGTGTATATCTCAGTGTATATACACTGAGAGGTGTATATCTCAGTGTATATACACTGACAGGTGTATATCTCAGTGTATATACACTGACAGGTGTATATCTCAGTGTATATACACTGAGAGGTGTATATCTCAGTGTATATACACTGACAGGTGTATATCTCAGTGTATATACACTGACAGGTGTATATCTCAGTGTATATACACTGACAGGTGTATATCTCAGTGTATATACACTGGTAGTTTACATTAATCAGTATTTTAGGTATTAAAGTATTCTTGACTGGTGGTGACCAGGTGACCTGCAGCCTTAATGACCCTGGTGTAGTAGATAGACTTTAAACCCCATAACCAACCAACCAGTCTTAATGACCCTGGTGTAGTAGATAGACTTTAAACCCCATTAACCAACCAACCAGTCTTAATGACCCTGGTGTAGTAGATAGACTTTAAACCCCATTAACCAACCAACCAGTCATAATGACTCTGGTGTAGTAGATAGACTTTAAACCCCATTAACCAACCAACCAGTCTTAATGACCCTGGTGTAGTAGATAGACTTTAAACCCCATTAACCAACCAACCAGTCTTAATGACCCTGGTGTAGTAGATAGACTTTAAACCCCATTAACCAACCAACCAGTCATAATGACCCTGGTGTAGTAGATAGAATTTAAACCCCATTAACCAACCAACCAGTCATAATGACCCTAGTGTAGTAGATAGACTTTAAACCCCATTAACCAACCAACCAGTCATAATGACTCTGGTGTAGTAGATAGACTTTAAACCCCATTAACCAACCAACCAGTCTTAATGACCCTGGTGTAGTAGATAGACTTTAAACCCCATTAACCAACCAACCAGTCTTAATGACCCTGGTGTAGTAGATAGACTCTAAACCCCATTAACCAACCAACCAGTCTTAATGGCCCTGGTGTAGTAGATAGACTTTAAACCCCATTAACCAACCAACCAGTCTTAATGACGCTGGAATAGTAGATAGACTTTAAACCCCATTAACCAACCAACCAGTCTTAATGACCCTGGTGTAGTAGATAGACTTTAAACTCCATTAACCAACCAACCAGTCTTAATGACCCTGGTGTAGTGGATAGACTTTAAACCCCATTAACCAACCAACCAGTCTTAATGACCCTGGTGTAGTAGATAGATTTTAAAACCCATTAACCAGTCAACCAGTCTTAATGACCCTGGTGTAGTAGATAGACTTTAAACCCCATTAACCAATCAACCAGTCTTAATGACCCTGGTGTAGTAGATAGACTTTAAACCCCATTAACCAACCAACCAGTCTTAATGACCATGGTGTAGTAGATAG
>NW_026508962.1:10000-14478 GCF_026875155.1 Cherax quadricarinatus
GGTGGGTTTAGGAGGGGCCCCACCAAGACGGGAAACCTTAACCTTTCGGGTAGTTAAACCCCGGCACGGCCCCTTCTCACAGTCTTTAAATCCCCAAATAAGTGAAAACCCCCGGGGGCTTTATATTAAACTACAAGGTTTAATGAAAAACCCCCGGGGTTTTTTTTGGTTATAACTCCACAGTAAGTGAACCCCTGGGGGCTTTTGTAGCTATAACTCCACAGTAATGAACCCCTGGGGGGTTCTTTTTTGTTATCTCCACGGTAAATGAAACCCCCGGGGTCTTTATAGTTTTAAACCCACAATAAGTGAAAACCCGGGGGGCTTTTTAGTTATTAAATCCCGGTAAGTGAACCCTTGGGGGTTTAAAGGTTTTTTGTAAAATTTTTTAATTTTGTTTTTTTTCTCCCTTTGGGGGTTTTTCCCCGGCCTTTTGGGTTTTTCCCGGGGTTTGGGGTTTTTTTTCTTTCCCGGTTTTAAGGCCCGGGGGGTCCTTTTGTTTTCCCTTCAGTGGGGTCTTTTTTTTTAAAAAAAGGTGGGGTCCTTTTGTTTAACTCCCGGTGGGCCCCCCCGGGTTTTATTTGGGGGTTTTCCCGGTTTTGGGTCTTTTGTTTTCCCCTTAAATTCCCTTTTTTTTTTGGAGTTTCCCCGGTTTGTTCCCCCCCTTTTTTGTTTTTCGGTTGTTTTCCCCGGGGTCTTTGGTTTTCTTTTTTTTCCCTTTTTTTCCCCTTTTTGGGGTTTTGGGGTTCTTGTTTGTGGGTTTTTGGGCTTTTTTTGGGAATACTCCAGGTATTGGGAAACCCCCCGGGGGCTTTTTATTATAACTCCACAAATAATGAAAACCCCCGGGGTTTTAGTTTTAACTCCCCCGGGAAATGAACCCCTGGGGTCTTTATAGTTTTTAACTCCCCTAAGAACCCCCCGGGGCTTTATGGGTTTTAACCCACATTTAAAGGGAAACCCCGGGGGCTTTTATTTTTAACTCCACTAAATGAACCCCCGGGGGTTTTTTTGGTTTTTAAAAAACCCCAAGGGAAGTAACCCCCGGGGTTTTATGGGGTATAACTCCACATTTAAATGAACCCCCGGGGGCTTTTTAGCTATAATCCACGGTTTGTGAAAACCCCCGGGGGCTTTATTGTTATAACTCCAAGGGAAATTTAAAACCCCCGGGGGCTTTATGGTTTTTAAAATCCCCAATAAGTGGGAAACCCCCGGGGTCTTTTAGTTTAACTCCCCAATAAATGAAACCCCCGGGGTCTTTAAATTTAACTCCCCGGTAAATGAACCCTTGGGGGTTTTTTGGGTTTTAACCCCCCAAATTTTGTGAAAACCCCGGGGCTTTTAAATTTTTAACCCCCACAATAAGTGAAAACCCCCGGGGTTTTATAGTTTTTTAACTCCCAAGGTAAATGAACCCCCGGGGGGTTTTTTGGGTTTTAACTCCACAATAAAGGGAAACCCCCGGGGGCTTTTAGTTTTAACTTCCCCAAAAAAAACCCCTGGGGTCTTTATAGTTATTAAATCCCCAAAGGGAAATGAACCCCTTGGGGTTTTTTTGGGGTTTTAACCCCCACAGTAAGTGAACCCCTGGGGGCTTTTGGTATAACTCCACATTTAATGGAAAAACCCCTGGGGTCTTTTTAGTTTTAATCCCGGTAAATGAAACCCCCCGGGGGCTTTATAGTTATAACTACAATTTAAATGAACCCCTGGGGCCCTTTTTGGGTTTTAAAATCCACAATTTTAAATGAAAAACCCCCGGGGGCTTTTAGTATAACTCCACGGGAATTTAACCCCCCGGGGTTTTTTATTTATAACTCCAAAAAGGTAATGAACCCCTGGGGGCTTTTAGTTATTAAATCCACAATTTAAATGAACCCCCCGGGGGGCCCTTTTTAGTTATAACTCCACGGTAAATGAACCCCGGGTTTTATGGTTTAAATCCCCAAAGGAACCCCCGGGTCTTTTTAAAAACTCCACGGGAAGTGAACCCCCGGGGTCTTTTTTAGCTATAACCCCCCAGTAAGTGAACCCCCGGCTTTTTACTATAACTCCCAGTAAGTGAACCCCTGGTCTTTTTGGTTATAACCCACAGTAATGAACCCCTGGGGTCTTTAAGTTATAACTCCACAGAAGTGAACCCCCGGGGCTTTTGTAGCTATAAAATCCACAGTAAATAACCCTTGGTCTTTTGGGAAACTCCACATAAGTGAACCCCTGGGGTCTTTATGGTTATAAATCCACAGTAATGAACCCCTGGGGTCTTTTTGGTTTTAAAACCCCGGGAAGTGAACCCCCGGGGGCTTGTAGCTAAAACCCACAGTAATGAACCCCTGGGGCCCCTTTTGGGTTTTAAATCCAGGGAGGAACCCCTGGGGGGCTTTTTATTATAACTCCACAGAAGTAACCCCTGGGGTTTTTTGTATTTTAACTCCACAGTAATGAACCCCTGGGGGGTTTGATTATAACTCCACAGTAAGTGAACCCCTGGGGGCCCCTTTGGTTATAACTCCACGAAAAGGGGAAACCCCGGGTCTTTTTTAGTTAAAACTCCCCATAAGTGAACCCCTGGCTTTTAGTCAAACCCACAGTAATGAACCCTGGGGGTTTTTCCCATCAAAAAAATACAAGACTGAGGGGCTGATTCCTGACCTTCTAATTTTTAAAACATTTTTTACCCTTGTATTGGGACGATAAAATCACTGGTTCGAAACGTCTACAAATATAACACCCAGTGTCGCTCGTGGCCCAATCATCAATTGCGGTTGTAACGTCTGATGTAGACCGTATGAGGGTCTCTCCCGAATAAATTTTGTTTTAATCTCCCACTGGGATGTTCCCGGGACTCTGACGTTACTTTTTCCTTAAAAAACCTTTCCCCCTGGGGATTTTCCCGGTACTCTACTTAACTTTTACCCTCTACAACACTCTGCTCCCCCGGTGATGTTTTCCCGGGACTCTGACTTAACTTCTACGTCCCTACAAAACTCTGTCTCCCCCTGGTGAGTTCCTGGTACTCACGTTAATTCTACGTCCTCTACAACACCTGTCTCCCCCTTATGTTTTTGGTACTCTGCTTTAAATTCACTCCTCTCAACACCTGTCTCCCACTGGTGATGTTCCGTACCTGACTTAAATTTTACGCCTCTACCACTCTTTTCCCCACTGTGATGTTCCGGTACTCGAGTTAACTCTACGTCCTCTACAAAAACCCCTTCTCCCACTGGTTTTTTTCCTGGGACCTACTAACTTCTAGTCCCACAACACTCGTCTCCCACTGGGGATTTCCTGGGGACCGCGTTAACTTTTACGTCCTCACAACCTCTGTCTCCCACGGGATTGTTCCGGCCCTGACGTTCTTCTACTCCCTCTACAACATCTTCTCCCACTGGGAGTTTCCCGTCCTCGACTTAACTTCTACTCCCCTACCACTCTGTCTCCCCCCGGTGATTCCGGGTCCTCGACGTTAACTTCTACGTCCCCTACAACACTCTTCTCCCACTGGTGAGTTCCTTCCCTACGTTAACTTCTACGTCCTCTCAACCTCTTCCCCACGGTATTCCGTCCTCGACGTTTAAATTCTACTCCCCACAACCTCTCTCCACTGGGGAGTTCCTGGTCCCTGACGTAACTTCTAAACCCCCACAACACCTGTTTTCCCCCTGGGATGTTCCTGGTCCTTAGTTTAATTCTACTCCTCTACAACACCTGTCTCCCCCTCTGGTGAGTTTCCTGGCCCCTGACTTAACTTTTACTCCCCTACAAAAACCCTGTTCCCACTGGGGATGTTCCTGTCCTCTGACTTTAACTTTTACGTCCCTACAACCCTGTCTCCCACGGGAGTTCCTGGTCCCCTGAGTTAACTTCCGTCCTCACAAAACTCTGCTCCCACTGGTGATTTTCCCGGTCCTCTACTTAACTTCACGTCCCCCTACAACACTCCCTCCCCCCTTGATGTTTCCTGGGCCTCGACTTTAATCTACGTCCCTCAACACCTGTCTCCCCCGGTGAGTTTCCGGTCCTCTGACTTAACTTTTACCCCACAACACCGCTCCCCTGGGGAGTTCCGGTCCTACGTTAACTTCTACGTCCCCCTACAACACTCTGTCCCCCCACTGGATGTTTTCCCGGGACTCGACGTTAAATTCTACTCCCACAACACTCTTCCCCCCACTGTGATGTCCTGTACCGACTTAACTTCTACGTCCCCCTTCAACCTCGTCTCCCACTGGGATTTCCGTACTCGACTTTAAATTCTACTCCTCTACAACACCTTTTCCCCCCCCTGGGGTGTTTCCCGGTACTCTGAGTTAACTTCTACGTCCCTACAACACTCTGTCTCCCACTGGGATGTTCTTGTACCTGACGTTAACTTCACTCCCCTACAACACTGTCTCCCACTGGTTTCCCCGGGCCCACGTTTAACTTCTCGTCCTCTACAACCTCTGTCTCCCACTGGGGGATTTTTTCTTTTT